>CM038676.1:546333208-546387167 GCA_021605205.1 Aegilops longissima | reverse complement strand
ACGTCGAACATGAGCGGACACCCACACAATCTCGATTTGACACAGCAACACTTTCCACCTCTCTTCCTTCCCTTGGATCAGATAGGAAATCCTCAGGGAATAGAAGTTAGGAAGACTACTGACGTAGGGCGGCGGGTGAGCTCAACCTCGAACCAAACAAGCAACGGATTGAGCAACTAGCGCGAAAGCCGTTGCCCTCCCAGGAATAAATCCAGTCTGAAGAGAGCTGATTAGTAACGATAGAAAAGAGAAATGACTATAAGGAACCAACGATTCTCTCTTCTTAAACAACCTATATACTCCAGGCGCAGTTTACAAACTAGTGAATGGTCAAATGAATAGGCTCGTAATGTAGAGCTATACTGCTCTTGTTTTTCCTTCCTGCGAAATCAACTAAGTTCGAAAAAGCCATGCCCAGGTTTCCGGGAGTTTAGATAAGATATGTCAGCTGTTGGAGGATCAATATTATCCGGGAAGGCAGTCTAAGTTTCCAATCCAGTGTCCTAAGCGCCCTGCTTTCGCTGTTAAGAACAACCGAGATCCAATGAGAATTTGCGCGTAGCTTTTTGTCAAATAGCGAGAAGTGGATGAAAAAGGGATCGAGCCGAGTCATCAAAGCCGTCAACTAATTCAGAGGGGCTCGGCTCCTCTTTGATTGAGGAAACCTAACTACAGGAACTGCTTAAGTCAAGAACATGCGACTCCCGCGAAGCGAATGAAGGGAAGCTCTTCGAGCTTTCTCCGCCAGCGGCTTATGTAGTGGTCGGCATTCCTACGTGCTCCGACTGATCCCCATATCTCTCATAATGCTACTCCTTTAAATTCTTCTATCGAAAAAACTACCATATGCCCTAGGATAACCACAATAGCTTGTACCTTTCACATGACATGATTCTTAGTTGGTTGTGCCTCCTCTAATTCTATGAAAGATACAGAAAAAGACAACGTCATGTATAAAGCTAGAATAATCAGACAATGAAGTTGTGCGAACTAAAAGCTAAAATAACTTACAACTCAAAACTACTCCCTCCGTTCCTAAATATAAGTCTTCTTAGAAATTTCAATATGCATTACATACGGATGTATATAGACTTATTTTAGAGAGTAGATTCACTCATTTTGCTCCGTATATACTCCATATATGAATCTCTAAAAGACTTATATTTAGGAACAGAGGGAGTAAAAATTTGCAGGTTAAGAATGATCCTGATGACATATGATGGCCGCACCTTGAAACTAATTATTTGAATTAGAACATGCATTTGGAAAACAAAGAACTACTACACTGGAACATGCATTTATAAAAATACAATGATGCATCTGAAGAAAGAAATACTACTATACTGGGGATGCACTTGGAAAAATCAGTGCAACTTGCTTATCACGTGTAGAAGATGTGAATTTTAACAAGCAAGATATGAGCAATAGCGTGAGCCTGGTCTCTGACAAGTTAGACAAAGCCACAGATGCACTCTTCTTTTTCATTGCCTCATTTTAGCCAACATCTGAATGGGTTGCCTTGATACTTTGGCAAAGCCACTGCAATCTATAAAATAAATCCCTTCATGATCACACTAAAAAGTTTGCTCTTTATAAGCATTGAGTTTTCGACAGCCTCAAGAATAGAGAACACTACAAAGAGCTATTTTTGTCATGGATAATCCATTACATAGGCACTAATGAACTGCTGCATGCGCGCAATCAGTTTCAGTGATTGCACAAAACAAAAACGAAGGTGAATAAACATGCACATGGGCGCTTTGAAGGTAAGGGAAGCAATAACATCACCCAGTGCAGACAGTGACTTGTCGATGAAATTTGCCTCCTTAGACCTCTCCTTCTAATTCAGTTTTGGACAAGCGGTCACTTCCAGCTGAAGGAAATATGCCCTAGAGGCAATAATAAAGTTATTATTTATTTCCTTATTTCATGATAAATGTTTATTATTCATGCTAGAATTGTATTAACCGGAAACATAATACATGTGTGAATACATAGACAAACAGAGTGTCACTAGTATGCCTCTACTTGACTAGCTCGTTAATCAAAGATGGTTATGTTTCCTAACCATAGACATGAGTTGTCATTTGATTAACGGGATCACATCATTAGGAGAATGATCTGATTGACATGACCCATTCCGTTAGCCTAGCACTTGATCGCTTAGTGTGTTGCTATTGCTTTCTTCATGACTTATACATGTTCCTGTAACTATGAGATTATGCAACTCCGTTTATCGGAGGAACACTTTGGTGCTACCAAACGCCAAAACGAATCGGGTGATTATAAAGGAGTACTACAGGTGTCTCCAAAGGTACATGTTGGGTTGGCGATTTGAGATTAGGTTTTGTCACTCCGATTGTCGGAGAGGTATCTCTGGCCCTCTCGGTAATGCACATCATTATAAGCCTTGCAAGCAATGTGACCAATGAGTTGGTTACGGATGATGCATTACGAACGAGTAAAGAGACTTGCCGATGACGAGATTGAACTAGGTATTGATACCGACGATCGAATCTCGGCAAGTAACATACCGATGACAAAGGAACAACGATGTTGTTATGCGGTTTGACCGATAAAGATCTTCGAGAATATGTAGGAGCCAATATGGGCATCCAGGTCCCGCTATTGGTTATTGACCAAGAATAGTTCTAGGTCATGTCTACATAGTTCTCGAACCCGTAGGGTCCGCACGCTTAAGGTTTCGATGATGCTTATATTATGAGTTTATGAGTTTTGATGTACCGAAGGAGTTCGAGTCCCGGATGAGATCGGGACATGACGAGGAGTCTCGAAATGGTCGAGACGTAAAGATCGATATATTGGACGACTATATTCGAGTTCGGAAAGGTTCCGAGTGATTCGGTATTTTTCGAGTACCGGGAGTTACGGGAATACGGGAAGAGTATTGGGCCTTAATGGGCCTTAGTGGGAAGGAGCCAGGAGGTGGCGCGCCCTCCCAAGCCCAGTCCGAATTGGACAAGGGGTTTGGGCGCAGCCCACCTCTCCCTTCCTTCTCCACTTCCCCTTTCCCCTTCTCCTAGTTGGACTAGGAAAGAAGGAGTCCTATTCCCGGTGGGAGTAGGACTCCCCTTGGCGCGCCTCCTCCTAGGGCCGGCCTCCTCCTCCCTCCCTCCTTTATATACGGGGCAGGGGGCACCCCAACACACAAGTTGATCTACGGATCTTTCCTTAGCCGTGTGCGGTGCCCCTTCCACCATATTCCACTTCGGTCATATCGTCATGAGCTTAGCGAAGCCTGCGCCGGAGAAGTCATATCGTCGCGGATCTTAGGCGAAGCCCCGCGCCGGTGGAGCATCAACATCGCCACCACGCCGTCGTCTTGACGGAACTCATCCCCGACACTTTGCTGGATCGGAGTCCGGGGATCGTCATCGAGCTGAACGTGTGCAGAACTCGGAGGTGCCGTACGTTCGGTGCTTGGATCGGTCGGATCGTGAAGACGTACGACTACATCAACCACGTTGTTATAACGCTTCCGCTTTCGGTCTACGAGGGTACGTGGACGGACACTCTCCCCTCTCGTTGCTATGCCATCACCATGGTCTTGCGTGTTCGTAGGAAATTATTTGAAATTACTACGTTCCCCAACAGTGGCATCCGAGCCTGGTTTTATGCTTTGATGTCATGTGCACGAGTAGAACACAAGTGAGTTGTGGACGATACAAGTCATACTGCCTACCAGCATGTCATACTTTGGTTCAGCGGTATTGTGAGATGAAGCGGCCCGGACCGACATTACGCGTACGCTTACGCGAGACTGGTTTCACCGCTCCGAGCACTCGTTGCTTAAAGGTGACCGGCGGGTGTCTGCTCTCTCACTTTAGTTGAATCGAGTGTGGCTACGCCCGTCCTTGAGAAGGTTAAAACGGAGTCTATTTGACGAAGTATCGCTGTGGTTTTGATGCGAGGTAAGAACGGTTCTTGCTCAGCCCGTAGCAGCCACGTAAAACTTGCAACAACAAAGTAGAGGACGCCTAACTTGTTTTTGCAGGGCATGTTGTGATGTGATATGGTCAAGACGTGATGCTATATTGTATGAGATGATCATGTTTTGTAACCGAAGTTATCGGCAATCGGCAGGAGCCATATGGTTGTCGCTTATTGTATGAAATGCAACGCCATGTAATTGCTTTACTTTATCACTAAGGAGTAGCGATAGTCGAGAAGCAATAGTTGGCGAGACGACAACGATGCTACGATGGAGATCAAGGTGTCGCTACCGGTGACGATGGTGATCATGACGTTGCTTGGCGATGGAGATCACAAGCACAAGATGATGATGACCATATCATATCACTTATATTGATTGCATGTGATGTTTATCCTTTATGCATCTTATCTTGCTTTGATTGACGGTAGCATTATAAGATGATCTCTCACCAAAATTATCAAGAAGTGTTCTCCCGAGTATGCACCGCTATGAAAGTTCTTCGTCTTTGAGACACCACGTGATGATCGGTGTGATAGGCTCTACGCTCAAATACAACGGGTGCAAAACAGTTGCGCACGCAGAATACTCAGTTAAACTTGACGAGCCTAGCATATAACAGATATGGCCTCGAACACGGAGACCGAAGGTCGAGCGTGAATCATATAGTAGATATGATCAACATAGTGATGTTCACCATTGAAACTACTCCATCTCACGTGATGATCGGACATGGTTTAGTTGATTTGGATCACGTAATCACTTAAGATGACTAGAGAGATGCCAGTCTAAGTGGGAGTTCTTAAATAATATGATTAATTGAACTTAAATTTATCATGAACTTACTCCTGGTAGTATTTTGCAAATTATGTTGTAGATCAATAGCTCGCGTTGTTGCTTCCCTATGTTTTTATATATGTTCCTAGAGAAAATTGTATTGAAAAATGTTGGTAGCAATGATGCGGATTGGATCCGTGATCTGAGGTTTATCCTCATTGCTGCACAGAAGAATTATGTCCTTGATGCACCGCTGGGTGACAGACCTATTGCAGGAGCAGATGCAGACGTTATGAACGTTTGGCTAGCTCAATATGATGACTACTTGATAGTTTAGTGCACCATGCTTAACGGCTTAGAATCGGGACTTCAAAGACGTTTTTGAACGTCATGGACCATATGAGATGTTCCAGGAATTGAAGTTAATATTTCAAGCAAATACCCGAGTTGAGAGATATGAAGTCTCCAACAAGTTCTATAGCTAAAAGATGGAGGAGAACCGCTCAACTAGTGAGCATGTGCTCAGATTGTCAGGTACTTCAATCGCTTGAATCAAGTGGGAGTTAATCTTCCGGATAAGATAGTGATTGACAGAATTCTCTAGTCACCATCACTAAGTTACTAGAACTTCGTGATGAACTATAGTATGCAAGGGATGACGAAAACGATCCCGAGCTCTTCGTGATGTTGAAATCGACGAAGGTAGAAATCAAGAAAGAGCATCAAGTGTTGATGATTGACAAGACCACTAGTTTCAAGAGAAGGTCAAAGGAAAGAAAGGGAACTTCAAGTAGAAAGACAAGTAAGTTGTCACTCCTGCGAAGAAGCCCAAAGCTGGACCAAAGCCTGAAACTAAGTGCTTGCACTGCAAAGGAAATGGTCACTGGAAGCGGAAATGCCCTGAATATTTGGTGGATAATAAGGATGGCAAAGTGAACAAAAGTATATTTGATATACAGGTTATTGATGTGTGCCTTACTAGTGTTTATAGTAGCCCCGAGTATTTGATACTGTTAGGTTGCTAAGATTAGTAACTCAAACAGGAGTTGCAGAATGAACAGAAACTAGTTGAAGGGAAGTGACGATGAGTGTTGGAAGTAGTTCCAAGATTGATATGATCATCATCGCACACTCCCTATACTTTCGGGATTAGTGTTAAACCTAAATAAATGTTATTTGGTGTTTGCGTTGAGCATGAATATGATTTGATCATATTTATTGCAAAACGGTTATTCATTTAAAGTCAAAGAATAATTGTTGTTCTGTTTACATGAATAAAACCTTAAATGGTCATACACCCAATGAAAATAGTTTTCAAAACGGTTATTCATTTAAAGTCAAAGAATAATCGTTGTTCATTTAAATGAATAAAACCTTCATGGTTATGCACCCAATGAAAATAGTTTGTTGGATCTCGATCATAGTGATACACATATTCATAATATTGATGCCAAAAGATGCAAAGTTAATAATGATAGTGCAACTTATTTGTGGCAATTGCCGCTTAGGTCATATTGGTGTAAACGCATGAAGAAACTCCATGCTGATGGACTTTCGGAATCACTTGATTATGAATCACTTGATGCTTGCGTAACCATGCCTTATGGGCAAGATGACTAAAGACTCATTCTCGGAACAATGGAGCGAGCAAATGACTTATTGGAAATAATACATACCGATGTATGCGGTCCGATGAGTGTTAAAGCTCACGTCAAGTATCGTTATTTTCGACCTTCACAAGATGATTTGAGCAGATATGAGTATATCTACTTAATGAAGCACAAGTCTGAAACATTTGAAAAGTTCAAATAATTTCAGAGTGAAGTGGAGAATCATCGTAATAAGAAAATAAAGTTTCTACGATCTGATCGTGGAGGAGAATATTTGAGTTACGAGTTTGGCCTTCATATAAAACAATGTGGAATAGTTTCATAGCTCACGCCACATGGAACACCATAACGTAATGGTGTGTCCGAACATCAAAACCGTACTTTATTTTGATATGGTGCGATCAATGATGTCTCTTACCGATTTACCAATATCATTTTGGGGTTATGCATTAGAGACAGCTGCATTCACGTTTAATAGGGCACCATCTAAATCCGTCGAGGCGACACCGTATGAACTATGGTTTAACAGTAAACCTAAGCTGTCGTTTCTTAAAGTTTGGAGTTGTGATGCTTATGTGAAAAAGGTTTCACCTGATAAGCTCGAACCCAAATCGGAGAAGTGCGTCTTCATAGAATACCCAAAGGCAACTATTGGGTACACCTTCTATCACAGATCCGAAGGCAAGTTTTTGTTAAGATGGATCCTTTCTAGAGAAGAAGTTTCTCTCGAAAGAAGTGAGTGGGAGGAAAGTAGAACTTGATGAGGTAATTGTACCTTCTCCCTTATTGGAAAGTAGTTCATCACGAAATCAGTTCCAGTGATTCCTACACCAATTAGTGAGGAAGTTAATGATGATGATCATGAAACTTCAGATCAAGTTACTACCAAACCTCGTAGGTCTTCCGAGTAAGATCTGCACCAGAGTGGTACGGTAATCATGTTCAGGAAGTCATGTTACTAGACCATGATGAACCTACGAACTATGAGGAAGCGATGATGAGCCCAGATTCCGCGAAATGGCTTGAGGCCATGAAATCTGAGATGGGATCCATGTATGAGAACAAAGTATGGACTTTGATGGAGTTGCCCGATGATCGGCAAGCCATATTATATAAATGGATCTTCAAGAGGAAGACAGATGATGATAGTAGTGTTACTATCTACAAAGTTCGACTTGTCGCAAAAAGGTTTTCGACAAGTTCAAGGTGTTGACTACAAATGAGATTTTCTCAATCTGAAGCGATTCTTAAGTCTGTCGAATCATGTTAGGAATTGCCACATTTTATGAAATCGGCAAATGGATGGCAAAACTACATTCTTTAATGGATTTATTAAAGAAGAGTTGTATATGATGCAACCGAAGTTTTTGTCAATCCTAAAGGAGCTAACAAAATGTGCAAAGCTCCAATGATCCATCAATGGACTGGTGCAAGCATCTCGGAGTTGGAATATACGCTTTGATGAGTTGATCAATGCATATGGTTTTATACAGACTTTTGGAGAAGCCTGTATTTACAAGAAAGTGAGTGGGAGCACTACAGTATTTCTGACAAGTATATGTGAATGACATATTGTTGATCGGAAATAATGTAGAATTATTCTGCAAAGCATAAAGGAGTGTTTGAAAGGAGTTTTTTCAAAGAAAGACCTCGGTGAAGCTGCTTACATATTGAGCATCAAGATCTATAGAGATAGATCAAAGACGTTTGATAAGTTTTTCAATGAATACATACCTTGTCAATATTTTGAAGTAGTTCAAAATGGAACAGTCAAAGAAAAGTTCTTGCCTGTGTTGCAAAGGTGTGAAATTGAGTGAGACTCAAATCCCGACCACGGCAGAAAATAGAAAAGAGAATGAAAGTCATTCCCTATGCCTCACCATAGGTTCTATAAAGTATGCTATGCTATGTACCGGACCTATTATATACCTTGCTCTGAATTTGGCAAGGAATACAATAGTGATCTAGGAGTAGATCATTGGACATTGGTCAAGAACATCCTTAGTGAGGACTAAGGAAATATTTCTCGATTATGGAGGTGATAAAAGAGCCCGTCGAAAGAGTAACATCGATGCAAGTTTTTACACTGATCCAGATGACTCTAAGTCTCAATCTGGATACATATTGAAAGTGGGAGCAATTAGCTAGAGTAGCTCCGCAAGAGCATTGTAGACATAGAATATTTGCAAAAATAGATACGGTTCTCAATGTGATGACCGCTGACTAAGCTTCTCTCACGAGCAAAACATGATCATACCTTAGTACTCTTTGGGTGTTAATCACATAGCGATGTGAACTAGATTATTGACTCTAGTAAACCCTTTGGGTGTTGGTCACATGACGATGTGAACTATGGGTATTAATCACATACAGATGTGAATATTAGTGTTGAATCACATGATGATGTGAACTAGATTATTGACTCTAGTGCAAGTGGGAGACTGAAGGAAATATGCCCTAGAGGCAATAATAAAGTTATTATTTATTTCCTTATTTCATGATAAATGTTTATTATTCATGCTAGAATTGTATTAACCGGAAACATAATACATGTGTGAATACATAGACAAACAGAGTGTCACTAGTATGCCTCTACTTGACTAGCTCGTTAATCAAAGATGGTTATGTTTCCTAACCATAGACATGAGTTGTCATTTGATTAACGGGATCACATCATTAGGAGAATGATCTGATTGACATGACCCATTCCGTTAGCCTAGCACTTGATCGCTTAGTGTGTTGCTATTGCTTTCTTCATGACTTATACATGTTCCTCGTAACTATGAGATTATGCAACTCCGTTTACGGAGGAACACTTTGGTGCTACCAAACGTCAAAACGTAATCGGGTGATTATAAAGGAGTACTACAGGTGTCTCCAAAGGTACATGTTGGGTTGGCGATTTCGAGATTAGGTTTTGTCACTCCGATTGTCGGAGAGGTATCTCTGGCCCTCTCGGTAATGCACATCATTATAAGCCTTGCAAGCAATGTGACCAATGAGTTGGTTACGGATGATGCATTACGAAGCGAGTAAAGAGACTTGCCGATGACGAGATTGAACTAGGTATTGGATACCGACGATCGAATCTCGGCAAGTAACATACCGATGACAAAGGGAACAACGTATGTTGTTATGCGGTTTGACCGATAAAGATCTTCGAGAATATGTAGGAGCCAATATGGGCATCCAGGTCCCGCTATTGGTTATTGACCAAGAATAGTTCTAGGTCATGTCTACATAGTTCTCGAACCCGTAGGGTCCGCACGCTTAAGGTTTCGATGATGCTTATATTATGAGTTTATGAGTTTTGATGTACCGAAGGAGTTCGGAGTCCCGGATGAGATCGGGACATGACGAGGAGTCTCGAAATGGTCGAGACGTAAAGATCGATATATTGGACGACTATATTCGAGTTCGGAAAGGTTCCGAGTGATTCGGTATTTTTCGAGTACCGGGAGTTACGGGAATACGGGGAAGAGTATTGGGCCTTAATGGGCCTTAGTGGGAAGGAGCCAGGAGGTGGCGCGCCCTCCCAAGCCCAGTCCGAATTGGACAAGGGGTTTGGGCGCAGCCCACCTCTCCCTTCCTTCTCCACTTCCCCTTTCCCCTTCTCCTAGTTGGACTAGGAAAGAAGGAGTCCTATTCCGGTGGGAGTAGGACTCCCCTTGCGCGCCTCCTCCTAGGGCCGGCCTCCTCCTCCCTCCCTCCTTTATATACGGGGCAGGGGGCACCCTGAACACACAAGTTGATCTACGGATCTTTCCTTAGCCGTGTGCGGTGCCCCTTCCACCATATTCCACTTCGGTCATATCGTCATGAGCTTAGGCGAAGCCTGCGCCGGAGAAGTCATATCGTCGCGGATCTTAGGCGAAGCCCTGCGCCGGTGGAGCATCAACATCGTCACCACGCCGTCGTCGGTTGACGGAACTCATCCCGACACTTTGCTGGATCGGAGTCCGGGATCGCCATCGAGCTGAACGTGTAGAACTCGGAGGTGCCGTGACGCTCGGTGCTTGGATCGGTCGGATCGTGAAGACGACGACTACATCAACCACGTTGTTATAACGCTTCGCTTTCGGTCTCACGAGGGTACGTGGACGGACACTCTCCCCTCTCGTTGCTATGCCATCACCATGGTCTTGCGTGTTCGTAGGAAATTTTTTGAAATTACTACGTTCCCCAACACCAGCATGGTCAAACAACCATATGTGGGTTCTACTCCTTTGCCCAGTAAGCAAATGCCCACTCATGATGGTGACCCTAACCAAGATGCAAGTGAAACAGAAGTTCGGATGTCATTATCCCATTGCTAAAATATGCTCATTACTATGTCAAGTATGCTAAATTAAATAGAATTAGTTCAGTAACACATCTTGATTAAATCAACCAATGTATAGAGCCAACTTTCAGTTTCTGCCAGACACCTCTTGTACAGCATAAACACTTTGCTCTATGTTCAGAGTTGTCATCAAGAAGGACCCCCGTTTTTCAATATCAACTTCGAAGATACTCGCACCAAATGTTTTTCTAGAACAAATGAGCTTCTCTTCTCTAACATCATGAACCAATGAACCATTCTCCGAGAGCCCTATAACTAACACTGCTATTATCTGGAACAACTTCCATAGTGAACGTTTTCACTGTTCCAGTTTGCCCACATTGAAACCATACATCACTGACCTCACGACTGATGATTCTTAGCGGTAAAATTCAATTTGCAAGAAACTTTTCAAAATGCAGATTTTGATGTTCCACACACCATCTATTGTATTATTTTCTCATCCAAATTTCATACCATGCAATAAATAGGAGATAGAAGAATATAAGGAACATGCTTAGGCCTGCCTCTGTCATTCCCTCTCTGCCACTTCCCTTCTGTTGTACTCCTGCTAGTGTTATGCAACATATAAGAACAATTTGCAGGGTGGAAGAACAGAATTACAGACGGGAAATAAAGTTTGATGCAAATATTTTAAAACTGCAAACATTATACAATGGCCAAGCTCTCTAATATTTTTTAGGGAAGAAATCACTCTTTTTCGGATGAGTGATGTGAGAGACGCATCAAACAAGGGTTTTACGTCAAATTTGGACTAAAAAGTAAGTTTTTAGATATTTATACTATTATTAAAGAGGGATCTGTGGGGATGATCCGTCGTATTTCCAGCTCTGAAATGCGTCTTCCAAAAAAAATCGCGCGCTAAAATGAGGGCCATTGAATCGGCACTCTCTTGTCTCCCATTCTCCCTTCAAGCCTTGTGTCTTCTCCAGCAGAACCATATGCTGATCTACATATCTACCACCACCACATACACATACTGAACATTTAGATTAAGCTCAAGTTCCACTCATCACTCTTTTCGTAAAAGACAAAACGATCTGTTGTTCTAGGCTGCTTGCTATAGACAGAGGGGCAATATAAAGCTTTGTTTAGTTTAGGCACTTGCAGATAGCATGTGAATCTAGGAAGTGTCCTTACTTTACACTACACATGTTTTTTTAGAAAAGACGCTACATTTAGCAAGATGTTAAGTAAGATGAAGATCCACGCATGGACGGGTAGATTGATGCACAAAAGCACCCGAGGGGCAATAATGTGTACGAACCTGAAGTCCTGAATAACTCACGAAATTTATTTTGTTACTCTCTAGCGCTTCAGCCCAAGATCAACTCAAGTTTACTCTTCGGATAGTTCAGACAACTGACAAGTTGGTCGCTCTACCAGTGCCCGGCCAACAAGAACCCTACACATTCTAAATGTCATCGCAATCATAATGCCAACACATTTGTTCATAAATTTTGCAGTTCTATGTATAATCTGGACATACCATTTACAGTGGTGCCGAAGCTTTCCTGGCAGATTTGACAATTAGATTCACCAATCAGGTTCTTCATATAACTGAAGAGAAAAAAAGGCCAGTCACAATGTTGAATGGATAGATAATCATCTAGTAGCAATATCAACCAATTAACAGGACCAAAGAAACAGTAAGCAAACACTACAAAGTGGTCTTGATATATGAATAAAGTTCTGTATGTTACAGTAAATTACCATATATGAATAAGATTAGTCGTAAGTAATTGGACACTGCTATGAGATGCTAATATTAAAAACATTAACCATGATATTTACCGGGAATATGGAGTATCACGTCACTCCTATGCTTCATCTGCTTGCTTCTCAAATAGATTGGAAGAACCAGATCACCTTCATCAGAATGGTACCTAATGGTTGGAACGACATATCAGTGTACAACTTCTGCCTTCAGAGAAAAATTATCTAACACATACCTAGGGCGGCAGGGCTGGCTGGGAGGTCGACAGATGTGCGGGCGGCTAGCCAAGGCGGACACGACGGATGGGGGGGCAGATCCGCTCGTCGATATGGTCGGGAAGGTCCGATAGAGCTCTGCTCCATGCCATGGCGCCCTGCAGCGCGGAATGGAGAGATGGAGATATATTAGTGAGGAGTTGGAGGGCGCTGAGCGCAGCTTACCGGCAGAGGAGGTCGGCGGCGGCTTGCTGTACGGCAGGCGACGACCAGATCGAGGACGGGTCGACTCGCGGCGATGGGGAAGCACACGGGAAGGAAGGTGGGGCCTCTGTGAATTGCCGGCGGGGTTGCGGGGATTGGGAACGTGGAGCGCTACGAGGATTGGCAGACTACCGCGTCTGTTTGGCAGAACATCTGATCTGAGACGTTGATCTCGGTGACAGATTATTGATGCATTATGAATGGTGGGATGTATTTAAGTTAATTTGATCCGAGGGTCCTGATAATCCTGTGTACAGTTTACTGTGTGGCTTTAGGGGGATTGATGTTTGCTTTTTTAATAGTAGTATAGATATAGATGAGTCCACGAATCTGGCGTCATCGCAACATCTTTTTTTTTCTTGAAAAATTTCACCAACGGCCTCTTGCGGTTATATATTTGATGACCACTAACATTGTTTTTAAAATAGTTCAAACGCAAGCGCTCATATATAATCATATACACTCACTCCATGTATAAATGCACATACGCACCCTATCTCTATGAGCACTTTTGAGAGACTGAGTCGGCACATCATCATGAGATTGAGAAAGCCGCGACAGACGCTTTCGTCGTCGACGAGAACGTCTTCTCCCACTAAAAGCACATCACCGGAAAACCTGAAATAAATCCCGAAAAATACGAGCACCCTCGTCTGTGTGGCTAGTACGTGCTACATGTTTATCTGCTAATCCTCACATACTCATATGTCTACTTTGACTATGCTGCTTAATTAAAAACTTATTCACTTTAGCTATACGTAAGTCGCCTGAAAATTAAATTTGGGCCAGCCAACTTTTAGGTTGTTGATTTCTACTTTAAGATTCATGTACTTTTTTTCTACATTAGTCTCTGTGTCGTTTTTGGCTTTTTTTCACCGAACCCATATTTGGGTCAGTCAGTTCTTAACGGTACGAAGCCTATTCCAGTGTGACATAACCTTGTTCTTTCTCCTCTAGTTTATCTGGTTTTTGTTTCTGTGCGTTTTTGTTTTTTCTTTCCTTTAGTAGTTTCTTTTGCGGGTATTTTTGGGATGTTGGATGAGTGTAATTATATGCATACAAATACTATACAATTGCACCAAAATTTCATGATTATATGATTAATTTTGGCATATTACAAAAAAATGCAATTTCAGCGCAAAGTTGTGTGCACGTTTTAAATTTTCTTTCTTCTTAAGGAATTACCAATGCACTAGTTCATTCTTTTTATAGAAAAAAAATATTATTTTGATATAGTTTTAGTCTTTATTTCATTTTCATTCTAATTTAAGGGTAATACCAATGCCACCAATTCATTCGTTATTAGATTATTTTTCTGTGATAATTTCACTTTTATATACTTATTCTTGCATATTCTTAAAAAGTGCATTTTTGTGCAAATTTTGTCATTGTTGGTTTTAGATTCTTTTTACCATTATATTTCTTCTTTAATGGTAAGACCAATGCCATTAACTCGCTCTTCCTTAGGAAATCTAATTTGAGTTTTTATATTTTATTTTCATTTTCTTTCTTCATAAAGGGTCATACAGATTTTAGTATGTTACTAATTCATTAATTCTTAATAAACATATTTTTGTGAAAATTCCACTGTTATATGCTTATTCTTGCATATTACTAAAAAACACAACTTTTGTGTGAATTGTGTGTAAATTTTATCATTGTTTTATTCTATAGTTTTCACTTTCTTTCTTATAAAAGACTAATACAAGTGCCACTAATTCATTCCTTTTTTGCAAATATTTTTTTCCTTTCTGCGTGTGTAAGTATAAATGCAATTGCTAAATAATATGCGTGTAAGTTCTAGTTGAACATGAAAATTCCACTATTATGTGCTTATTCCTTTCATATTTCAAAAACTGCAATTTCAGTGCAATGTTGTGTGCAAGTTTTGATAGATTTATCTTCTTCATTTTCTTTCTTCTTAAAGGGTTCCATTCTTTCTCTTCATCAATTTGATTTTTCTTCTTTGTTTTTTTCTTCTAAAAGGGTAATAGCAATGCGATGAATTCATTCTTCCATAGAGAACTTTTTTTTTAGTTTGTTTCTTTTTTATTTTGTTTCAGTTTTCATTTCCTTTTTTGTAGGGGTAATACCAATATCACTAATCCATTACTTTTTAGAAGTACTTCTTTTGCGGAAATCTCACTATTATATGCTTAATTTTGCATAGTAATAATACATTTTTTATATGTATGTATGTATGTATGTATGTATGTATGTATGTATGTATATGTGCATATTTGTATTGTATGCATGTAAAAAAATATGTAGGAGTGGAGCAGCCCGTGCTCCATCTTGTGCACGTTGCGTGAGCTTGAGCGGCGGCAGGCATTGCAAATTGATAGACCAAAATTTGTGGTCAGTCGACTTGTAGGTAGCCGCTCCCAAACTTATTCATTATTTTAAAACTATATATGGCACATATATTGCCATAAGTTTACCTAGATTTCATGGGATTTATCCTTTATACCACTGATTTTGCCTGGTTCAAAAATCATAGCCATTTGCTTTCTTTTGGTATACTAATGTAAAAGTGATGTTTTTGGTATTTTCTTCAAGAGCATGGAGTTCTATGTCAATGATTTACCATCTTTTTTGTTTTCTGGCAAACTCATGTACCCGTTGATTTGGTACCCTTGATGTTGTTGCCAGTTTGAGGGCATCTCATAGGCGCTCAATGAGCCAGTTGTCGAACAAGGAATCATGCAGTTTCACAACAGATTGTCATACTTGGATGTTGTGCATGCAAAAATGTGTAGGTGTTATTGCATATAAGGAACTAATGACTATATCTTTCAAGACAACAAGGTAAAATGGCATGCTCAATTTTGTCTAACTTGGCGTGATCTTGATCATTCCATCATTGCAAAACCATAAACTTTAATCTCATGGATATATCGAGGCTCTCCTATCGGCAGAACTCAATGACCTTTTCGGCTGTATAGCCTTTAACAATGCTTCCCTCCTTCCGAGTGTGCTTGATTCCATTGGCGGAGCTTGGGTCAAATCTTTGGAGGGGCAATGGGCTAAGGAGGGCAAAACTATGAGGTTTAGCTTGCTTTTACTGAACATATGGCACAAAAACTAATGAGTAGTAGGTGATTTTTTCTTGGGGGGGGCACCGCCCATGTTGGCCCCCATGAAGCTTCGCCACTGCTTGATTCCCAAGTCCCAACACAACGCTCTCAGCATTCCCAGAAAGCATTCAAAGGGATATGTGCTATGCAAGAATATGCGGTTGTACATCTTATCTCATCCACAATGTGATGAATCATGATACCAAAGAACGATGAAGGAAATATCATCTCTAGATTGCATGTAGTCTCACCATATTTGGCTGTAGGTCATCCAACACATTTGGATCGATCAACTTGTGAGAAATGATGTTACAAAAATCACACAACTCCGCTAGTATTTGTCGAACGTTGGGTGGCAAGATATTCTTGACTATGACTGGAAGGGTGTGTTTATAAGAATATGGTAATCATGAGGCTTCATGTTGATTAGTCTGTTATATTCTTTGGAAACCATTCTCTGCTATTGCAAGCGCACCTTGTAGGACATCATATGTAATGCAAACTACCACAAATTTCATTCCCTTCTATTGTGGATAAAGTATACCCTGGAAAAAAAAAGTTTGTGTCTCACTTGATTGGTTGTGTGAAGAGGGACCGAAACAATCTCACCCATGGCCTTGCTGCTCTGGCTTCTAGGACGGGCGACTTCTTTCTGTTGGCTGCAATGCCAGATGAGCTTAGAGATACTCTGATCAAAGATTATAACCAACCTGTTTGATTGTTTGTTTAATCCTCGGAAAAAGTTTATGTTTCTTAATTTGAGTCCGAGAATATTGATTTTGGTTGCTAAAGTGCAAATTAACTCACTTTTTTTTGCCAAAGGTGGCATGTGAAGATTCTATCCTTGTCAGCCGGTCACAGTTGGAAGACCATACAGCTTGAGGCCCCGTTTGGATTAGCATTTCAGCTCGTTTTCTGGCTGGTTTAGGATACAGACCCCCTCCCATCATTTTCATTTTAGGCAGGAATCAAAAGGTAACCTGGAATTTACACATGTAAAATAAATACAGGTGTAAAGATTTACACCCATTTCAAGCAGGGCTGGAAATATTCTCAGCGAAAGCTGTAGCGGCGGTATAATTATTGGGTGTTTCATCATAGAAATGAAGTGTGTGTATTTGATGAACCTGTCCACCAACTAAGATGTTTTTTATCATAGAATTAAATTTGTTTCAACTCAGTGAAAAAAAACTAAAGTACAACACGAACACCAATGAGAACGGCGTCATATTTGATTTGATTAAATTTCGATCAGCTGTCAAGTTCTTCAGAAGTTCAGACTTGGGCCCTTGCCACAGGTGGCCCCAGGCGGCGTGCTCTCGCCAGCAGTATATCGTGCACATACACGCGAGACCTATGTCTTGCATTAAGCGAGACAGTAGCAGTTCTCGCAGAAGGACTTTTATTCTCTCTACCGTAGCAACTGGGTCGGCCCGCTTAATGTAAGAAAATGAGGAGAAAAAGCGACTGAAACCAAACCTCATTTCGTGGATGTACTGAAGGCGCGACCTCCTTTAATTAAGGTAAAAGAGCCAATTTTCTAGGTTTCTTCTGTTTCTTTCGTTTATTCCCATTTTTTTGTTTTCTTTTCTTTTTTTTCCTTTTCTTCTCCATTTTTGTCATTCTTTTTTCATTTTTTCTTCGGTTTTATTTTTCATTTTCATTTTTCTTTGGTTTATTTTGTTTTATTTTTCGGTTTTCAATTATTTAGTTTTTTATTTCTCTTGGTTTTCATTCTCCATTTTTTGTATATGTCAGCAATATTTTTCTAATAATCGTTTAATGTTTTTTCAATACAAATTTTATATTTTTCATATATGGTGAACATTGTTTCTATAAAAGCTTTGAAATATTATCAAATTCTTGATGAACATTTTAAATATACAAGATTAACAATTTTTAATATATGGTCAACATTTTTCTATACATTTAAAAAGTCTTGATTAACAGTTTAAAAAAGATTAACATTTTTAATACATGGTCATAAAAATTATAAACGTTGAACATTTTCCAAATGCTTGATTAACATTATTTAAACACTTTTTCAAAAAATTCAAATGCTTTATTAACATTTTATATACATGATTAACAAACTTCATCAATTTTTAATACATGATCAAT
Source organism: Aegilops longissima (assembly GCA_021605205.1). NCBI lineage: Eukaryota > Viridiplantae > Streptophyta > Magnoliopsida > Poales > Poaceae > Aegilops > Aegilops longissima. The sequence continues at coordinate 546,369,092 of CM038676.1, read as the reverse complement.
GGTTTTCTATGCACATTTAACATTTCCCAAATGCTTGATTAATATTTTTAAAATATTTGTTCAATTTTTTATTCAAATTCTTGATCAATATATTTAAATATATGATAAAAAATCATCATTTTTAATACATGATCAACAATCTTTCTGAACACGTTCAACATTTTCTGAATGCTTGATTAACATTTTTAAAACACATGTTCAATATTTTTTTGAATGCTTGGTCAATATTTTTTAAAATATTCTTTTAATATTTTTCAAATAGTTGTTCAACTTTTTCCGAATGCCTGATTAACATTTTTGAAATACTTGTTCAATCTTTACTAAATATTTTTTGTATTCTTTTTTTTATAATATATATATTTGGAACTTTTAAAAGTATAAACAAAAGTCCAAAATAATGGAAAAAAGAAACATAAAACATAAAAAAACAGAAAAGAGGCTGTGCCTCCCGCGCATGTGGGCTGGTTCGAGTCAGAACCTAGTCGTGCTGAAGGCGTGATATAGGGGGGCCGAGAGCTCCTCCCCAGCACCTTATGCGCCCTTTGACGCAACTGGCGCCCACTGCACCACGCTAGTGGGCTGGCCCATGAGAATGCAAGGCAGTGCAAAAAATATATTAATTAGGGCTGCAAATGAGTCGAGTTCGAGCGAGTTGGAGTTGGCTCAGCTCAACTCATATTAAAATTCGAGCGAGCTCAATCTGAGTGAAGCTCAAGATCGAGCTGTAGAACATGACTCGTGCTCAGCTTGTACCGATCTCGAGTCGATCTCGAGCTAGTTTCGAGCTAAATAAAATGTTAAAAATTATAAATCTATGATGATTATTCATACTAGATAAGGACACGACACAACTTTGTACGTCAGTCTCGTCGTGCTCGGGAGAGCTCCGAGCACATCTTTGTTTCTTGGGCGAACTAGAAATAGATGATGGTCTTCGTGGACGAAAAACAAGAAAAAGAAGATGCATATGCTGGGAAATTTTGCCAAAAGCAATAGGATATTTAACACATAGCCGATCACGTACCATAATTATACCTAAATCTTCTCTACACTTAATTAAGCTGCCATGTTTGCTAGTTAATAAAATGGAGAAAAATCATGGACATCATATATTGTAACAAATTATCTTATTTTCATTTAATATATGGCATAATCATTGAACATAATGGTATTATGTCGAGCTATCGAGCTAAAATCGAGCGAGCCAATATTGGCTCAAGATCGGCTCGTTTCTCCGTCGAGCTACATAAAGTGTTCAAACTCGGTTCATTTATTTTTGGGTCGAGCCAAAAAACGAGTCGATCTCGAGTGGCTTACGAGCCTCGAGCTTTTCTTGCAGTCCTAATATTAATGCGCAGAAAAACTACCAGAGAAACTAAATCGTGATAGGATTCGATCCTGCGCCAGTTAGCTCCAAAGCTTGGTGGCCAACCAATAGACCTATGAAGCTCTTATTGATAGATTGCAACACGAAACCGCTAAGAACTAACTTTAGACGCGCTTTTTAGAAAAACGGGATTTCTTTTGAAAAGAAATATGAACAAAATTTGAATGTCCACATATTTAAAAAAATCGCGAATTAGAAAAAAAAGTTCATGTATTAAAAAACGTTCACCGATTCAAAGTTTCATAAAACTGAAAAAGTTCATCGGTTTTCAAAAAAAGTTCGTTGACTTGGAAAAAAGTTCACCGATTTTCAAAAAAAGTTCACTGATTTTCAAAAAAAGTTCACTGATTTTCAAAAAAAATTCACCAATTTTCAAAAAAATGTTCATCGAGATTGAAAAAGTTCATCAACTTTTAGAAAAAAGTTCATCAATTTGAGAAAAGGTTCATCATTTTTTTAAAGTTCATCACATTTGAAAAAAGTTCATCGAATTTGAGAAAAGTTCATCGAACTTGAAAAAAGTTCACCGATTTTGCGAAAATTTGGTCACCTTTAAAAAAGTTCACTCATTTTAATAAGAAAGAGAAAAAACAAAGATAGAAAATGAAACAGGGAAAACAATTGCCTTTTCTGCGTTTATATATAAAGAAAATAAAAAGATCGACCATAGCACATGTGGTTATCTGGTTCAACTCGTTGGCTACCTAAACGAACTGGCGTGGTTCGAGTCGCGGCTGGCGCACCTTTTTTGGGGAATTTTAAGAAAGAGGAAAGCAAGATGGGCCGGCCCGCTATAAAACCAAGTGTACAGGGGGGTGTGCGCCCTGTACCAAATGGCCTGTATTCGGCGCGGCGCTGAATAGGATTTGGCTAGGGGGGCCGCGCGTACATGCTGGTTCGAGTCAGAACCTAGTCGCGCTGAGTGCACTTTTTGTCGAGAGCGAGTTATGGCGCCCTCAGGGTCCACGTCGATGCATGTGAGCCCGCCGCCTCCCTCCCTCCACGTACAGCTCTTGCACCTCGTTCACGTGGCCACGGCCGTGTCCACCGGGGATGTCCACCGGCGACCTCCTCACGGCGGCTATAAAGTGCATCAGCTACTCGCTCACAGAGACACAGCAAAACAACATCAGCCAAGTGACATCGTCCATCCATTAAGCCAGCACCATCTTCTCAGTTCTCTTCGTGCGTTAGCTTTTCCACTCTGCCTTGAGTAATGGCGACCATGGTGGCTTTGAATTCCTTCGCCGTCGTCGGCCGGTCCGCCGCCCGCTCTCCAGTGGCGGCCCCGCGCCGGAGGACCCTCGTCGTCAGGGCCCAGACCGAGGTGAGCTTTCACGTCACGCACTTGACTGCATCGCATGTTGGCTAGTTCGAGACTCGACCTCAACGTGAGATTCTTTATGCATGTGCAGCCTGGCATGGACTCAACCAAGGAGACAACGAGCGCATCGACCTCCTCCTCCCCGAGCACGAGCCCGACCCCGATCCCGGCGGCACCCAAGCCCATGGCCAAGAAGGCTAACCCCTCGGTCTGGGACGCGCTCGCCTTCAGCGGCCCGGCGCCGGAGCGAATCAACGGCCGGCTGGCCATGGTGGGATTCGTGGCGGCGCTCTCCGTCGAGGCGGCGCGCGGCGGCGGGCTCCTCGACCAGGCCGGCAGCGGCGCCGGGCTGGGCTGGTTCCTGGTGACCGCGGGGGTGTTCTCCGTGGCATCGTTGGTGCCGCTGCTGCAGGGCCAGAGCGTGGAGAGCAAGTCCAGTGGCTTCTGGAGCGCGGACGCCGAGCTCTGGAACGGCCGCTTCGCCATGCTTGGCCTCGTCGCGCTGGCCGCCACCGAGTTCATTACCGGCGCGCCCTTCGTCAACATCTAAGACGACGTAGTGTAGCGCTGTGGATTCTTTTCTGCTGACAGATCGTAATAGTACTAACTGTTGTAGCCACGTTGCAATTTTGTATTACTATCGGTGATTGAATTCTGTAAATCTCATGTTTAGGTTGTTTTCATGGCTTCTTATCCTTTGCTAGTATGAGTCCACGAGTGTGGCGTCATCGCAACATCTTTTTTTTTTCTTTTCTTGAAAAATTTCACCAACGTCCTCTTGCGGCTAACTATATATTTGATGACGCTGAATATTTTTTTAACAAAATATAGACGAAAACGCTCATACATATATACACATATATACTCACTCATATATAAATGCACACACGTACATCGTGTCTCTAGTCTCTATGAGCACTTCCGAGAGACGGGCACATCATCTTGGGATTGAGGAAGCCGCCATAGACATCTTCGTAGTCGACGAAAACGTCTTCTCCTACTGAACATGCATCACCGAAAGGCCTGGAATAAATCTAGAAAAATGCGAGTACCCTCGTATCTGTGGCTAGTATGTGCTACATGTTTATCTGCTAATCTGTCATGTACTCACATGTTTACTTTAACTATGCTAATTACTTAAAAACTTATTCACATTAGCTATATACATAAGTCGCATGAAAATTAAATTTAGGCCAGTCAATTTTTAGGCGTTGATTTCTGCTTTAAGATTTGTGAACTTTTTTTCCGGATTAATCTGTGTGTTTTCTTGGGATTTCCTTTTTTTGACACAACCAATATTTGGGTCAATCTATTCTTAACGGGCCGAAGCCCATTGCAGGGCATAACCTTCTTCTTTCTTCTTTAATTTTTCTATTTTTTGTTTCTATGTGTTTTTGTTTTTCTTTTATGAGTATTTTTAGGATGTTGGATGAATGTAATTATATACAAACAAATACAATATAATTTGCGCATAATTTCATGAGTATATGATTATTTTTTGCATATTACAAAAAAAATGCAATTTCGGTGCAAAGTTGTGTGCAAGTTTTTTAATTTTCTTCTCAAAGGAATTACCAACGCCACTAATTCATTAATGTTTTTAGAAACACATATTTTTTGAAATTGATTTAGTCTTTATTTTGTTTTCATTCTACTTTCAGTGTAATATCAATGCCACTAATTCATTTGTTCTTAGATTATTTTTCTGCAAAACAAATCATTTTATATAATTATTCTTGCATATTTTTTAAAAGTGCATTTTTATGTAAATTTTGTGCAAATTTTTTCACTCTTGGTTTTAGATACTTTTTCCCATTTTATTTCTTCTTAAACGGTAAGACCAATGCCATTAAATTTGCTTTTCCTTAGGAAATTTAATTATTTTGAGTTTTTATATGTTTTCATTTTCTTTATTCTTAAAGGTCATACTAATGTGTTATAGGGTGGAACCCGAAGTGGAGATCTTTCACTAATTGGAGGGCAAATCCCGAAGAACAAGAGGAACGCAAAGGGGAAAACACAAGAGAACACTCAAGAACAAGTCCAATCACACATCCACTAGACTCAAATCCACACAAGATCCACAAAGGTACATAAACAATAAGAGGAACATGGGTACATGGTAAAGTTCATCCCAAATCCCGAAGGGAGATGAGGTCTTGAATCCCTATAGGATCTTCTCCAATGGAGGCCTTGCACTCCAATGGAGTCCTCTCCCTCAAGAGAAAACCCACAAGGGGAGATACATGAGCTAAGCTCTAATGTCTAGATCTGTTCTTAGCTACCCTTAGAAATGAGCTAGATGGGGAGTACTTATAGCCTAGAGACGAATTGGGGGAAAACGGGGGTACAAGGGTCAATTTGCCCATAGCGCACACAAGCACAACCGGCGGGGTCCGGGCACCCGGGGGTCGCTGGGATGAGGAGGACAGGCACCCGGGGGTAGGGGTGCGGGCACCCGGTGGTGAAAGCCCGGGCTCCCGGGGTGGTCAGCGGCCGCACCCTTTGGTAGCCGGGGGTCCGGGCACCCAGGGCATAGGAGGCCGGGCACCCGGGATGGTCCGAGGCCTCCGGTGCTTCACGTCTTGGTGTCCCTCTTCCTCCTCCTTCTCCCTTCTTGGATGGTGTAGATGTTCTCTTGCGCTTGAACTCCTCCTCATCGTTAATGAAGCTCCGGTAATACCTATGCATGCACATGAGAGGGATGTCAAGTAGTATACCAGCCTCAAAGGGGTCAAGTGAACACGTGTAAAGGAGATGGTTAACCTTTATGTATGTGAAGTAGATGTCGCACGTGTCACTTGCCGAAGGGACTCAAGACATGGTGATGTCCGTTGGATGCTCCGCATCATCCCCTCCCCCTTGGGAAAGATCCGACCTCGGATCAAAAACCAAATCACCATGGGAAAGAGATGGCGTCGCCATGTAGAAGTGAACGTTCACCAAGTACTCATAGTCCTCAAGCTCGAAATGGGCACTCTCCAATGTCACATCGTCTAGTGATTCCTTTGAAAGGAGCAAGAACGACAAACTCTTGGAAAAACAAATGTGATTAGCACTAGTGCAAAACCAAGCATTCAAGTGGTGATTCACCAAACAAGTGTTGTCGTCATGCATAGCATATGGTGTAACAAAGGATTGTGACATGGCATGAAAGCACATAAATTGAGCACAATTAAGGTCATCATGGAAACAAGCATGTAAATGTGAGGTAGTGATGCAAATATGTGTAACAAGAGAACAAGCATCCACCTCAAGTTCATAGAAAACATGCATTAAGCGCTCAAAAAATGGTCTATGGTATGCATATGAAGCATTCAACAATACCAAATAAAATGAATTGTCTAAACACATGGATTATGTGCAAGACAATCCAAGCATAATGTGCATAGGGTGTAGTGAAGATAGTGTGGCACTCAACATAATAGAAAGAACAATTGTTCATCATGTGTGAGGCAATCAAGTCAATCATGTCACAAGCATGGAAATGGATGCCATCAACCGCATGAAACGAGCAAGTATGAGTCATGGGTGACGCAACATACACAAGCAAAGAAATCAAGTCGTGCAAGCTAGTAGTGCGAAGATGCAACATACTAGAAGAAATCATGACAATCATGTCATGTGAGCAAATAATAGGCATAAACAATGTGCATGACATATTGCAAGCACGAACACAAAGCAAGATCAATGTATCATCATAGGGATGGTTCATAAATAGAACATGGCAATAGCAAGCAATATCTCCACCAAGCTTGCAAATACACATACAAGTACGAGAATCAAGGAACATGTATAATGCAAAGCATGGGTCACAAATGCATGACAAAGGCATATGAATGGTCATATCAAGCATAGTGAACATGGCAATATGGGCATAAAGTGAGAAGTGGTATATAACCCATAACCATGTGAGGGCCATGTAGAAGAAATGCGCGAAGGTAGTGGTGGTAAGGACAATCCACGGCATCCGAAATCACCATTGCTCTCTAGAGCTCGTTTCGTCAACTCATGGGATTGTGACGTTGACGAGTATGCATGCGTACCTACACAAAAGAGACACAAACAAAAGAAAGTGTGTGCGTGGTAAATGTACACATCATCATCATGATGTGTATGTCAACGTGAGAGTTAGCACAAGATAAACATCGTTCAAATAAATTGGAAGCATGGTATATGAACATGTCATCCATCATGAAAGAATAGTTGTTATGTATAAGACGATGGAAACTCAAATTGAGAATGCAAGTATATGGCACATCAGCATATTGTGCACACAAGTATGGGAATCATGCAATGGGTTGGAGTGAACAAAATCTCCTAAAACGTATGAAGAAACTATGGGGGTCTCCTCATGAGCAATAGTGGAAACATCATATGGAGAATATAAACAACATCCAAAACAATGCATATCCGAAGCTAGGTGGTCATGGAATGGTATATGAGATAAATTATGCAAAGGGAGCATATTAATATCATCGCAAGAAAAACAAATGCCAATAACCATGGGCTTGTCATCTATGCCATATGTGCAAATTGGGTTCAATTTAATGGCGTATGCATAGTCACTACGATGATATTGCAAATATAACATATGGTTGATCTCATTCATAGCATATGACAAGTCAAGCGGATTGTTAAACATGATGTGACCTAAATAATTGTCACAAAAAATCCTATGTAACATGGCATCACAACTAATAGACTCCACATGGAAATCATCAAACTCATCATAAATGGGTAAATCATCGCATTGGAAATCATACTAGCATGCAAAATGGTAATAGGAGGATCAACATCATGCAAGCAATCAAGAGAGTCCACTAGTGGGACAATAGCATCACCATCACCTATGTTACCTTTGTCATTCCACTCATGTGGTGTAGGTGAGGTGGCAAAGACCAAATCATGGTCAACGTCATCATCATGATGGAACCGTGTGGGGGGTGGATCATAGTCCACCATGGCCATCGTTTTGTCCAAAGGAAGGACAAAGTCATCGAAGATCGGTGCGTCATCATATATGGGACCTAGCACAAAATGAGAAGACGCAATAGAGGTAGAGGGTAAGTCATTAGAAATCAGAATGGCCTCACATGCCGTATCAACTACCTCACTCTCTCTATGTGGTGGTGGCTCACTCACTCCCTCAAGGTAGGTGCACTCAATGTCACATATGGTGGAGTCACTCAAATCACTCAAGTGGTGGTGGTAGTGGTGGCTCTCCTCACATGGTAATTGGGGCAACTCGTCATATATGGGGCTAGTGGTGAAGTCACTCTCACCTTCAATATAGTGGCGAAAGTCACTCAAGTCATCATACGTCGCCATGGTCGAAGGGAAAATCCCATGCTCAACCGTCTCATAGTCGTCGTCGTGGATGAAGGCCGAAGATGGCACATCATCAATCTTGCCTCCAAAGATGGAGCATTATCCTTGCTCTCTACCATGTCGCTCGCCTCCAAATCTTGATCTTTGAGTTGCCATAATCGCAGACGTCGCCGCATCGTCTTGAAAAAGAGTCATAGTAGACTCGGCATCGTCAATGCCACAAAGAGGGATGGCGGTGAAGTCAAACTTGGGAACGTCATCTTGGAGCTCCTTGGGCTTGGACATCTCGGTGGCACTATCCTCATGCTTGTTGTCGTGTAGCTTGGTAGTCACGAAGTTTGCTTGGGTCGAGTAGACTTGTCCTTCATGAGTTCTCATTCCGCCTTGAGAGCACCAATGTAGTTGTTGTCGAGGGACTTGTAGTTCTCGAGGAAGATAGTCTTGGAGATGTCGTTGTTCAATCCCATCATGAAGTAGAACTTCATCCAAATGGGGTCGTCCACTCCGGCTCGTCGCAAGGCTTTTTTCATGTTCTTGAAGTACTCTCCAGGGACTTGGATCCTTGTATGGTGTTCTCCAATTGGCGTTGAAGATGTTCCATGTAGGTGGAAGGCACAAATTCTCACCTCGTCGCTTTCTTCATCATGGTCCAAGTCATGGTGAAGCTTGTCGAAGGTCTACGAAGCCACCATGTCGATGCGTAGTCGTGGAAGTTACTTGTGGCGCACTTCACTTGATCTTTGGAGGGACCTTGATGTAGCTTGAGGTAGTCGTCCATCTTGCGCTCCCACTCGAGATACTCCTTGGGGTCTTGAGTCCCATAGAAAGGAATCTCGTGGTCGGTGTCGAGGTCGTAGTAGCTTGTGGAAGACGCGGACTTGATCTTGGGAAGCTTCTATTGAGATGCTTGTTGGCGAAGATGCCGCATATTCAAAGGCGAAGATGCCTTGAAGTCGATTGGCGAAGGTGCCAAGGTAGATGGTGAAGTCATAGAGGAATGGTTGTTGTTGAGCTCTTGACCGTCACGTTCTTGTCGATGATGGTATCGATGCCGATGTGACCTTGCCAGAGATGGTAGCTCGGAAGCATGTTTACTTGAGCGTCTCCTCGAAGATGATGAAGACCTCTTGCGGTTGTTGATGAGGGCTTTGACCTCCTCCATTTGAGCATCCATCTTGGCGTTGATGAAGTTTCCTGTGGCATCGAACTTGTTGTCGTGGTTGTAGACCGAATTAGATGTGCTTTGCTTATCCATCACAAGACTCAAGCAAAGGTGAGTAGGAAATCAGATAAACAATACCAAGCTACCTTTTTCCAAAGTTGAGGATGTATCCCGTGTCACTCAATGTGAAATGAAAGAATAGTGGAATTGGTACCGGACTTGTTCACTCACACCTACAAAGTAAAGCTTATCGAGTGGCTTGGTTAGGACAAGTGACACAAATTCATGCAAATTGAAGTCCAAGATATTGTAAATGCTGAGATAAATCCAAAGGACACCAAATGTAAATCAAGTGATCACAAATATATAGGAGGGCAATAAAGAAACACACACGGTGGGACAATGGGGCTTGTGCAACTATAGGGATGAGCAATACAAAATTGTCTAACGAAGACTAAGCTCCTGTTGCACAAACACTAGGAGAGCACTAGCTAGATTGCACACTTATTCACCACTTGGCACCAACCTATATGCATGCAAGAAAAATGTTTCCTATTCAATGTATCCTCATGCACAAGTATCTCTTATCATGCTCCGCTCTTTGCTTATAAGATTTGGATCTTTTTCTTGCTTAGAAGCTCTTTTTTTGCTCCTCTCTTCCTTTCCACTATGCCTATTGAGCCTCAACCACATACATGAGATAAGTATCACAAGATATGCATGGGAGCAAGGAATTGCACTATATGAGATATCCAATGATGCAACAATATGATATCATATCACTATGGTGCACAAGTTTTAGCGAAGCCCGGGAATACTCGGATAGCTAGTCTCGACAGGTATGGAGGTAATCCCAAAGATGGTGGGGCTAGCAAAGTGTAAAGTCAAGGAAGGAAAAGTTTATGACGGAATGTATACCTTCGTCACTTAACCTTTCACGAAGTCGGTGGTAACCGGCCTTGCTTCCGGTTGAAGTTGGTCTCAAAGTATGGATGATCGTCGTCGATTGCGGAAGCTCGTATTGGATGTAGTCGACGGAACGATACAAGTGTATGGTGGTGGATGAAGATGTAACCATCCCTAAGTATCCGTAACACCTTAGGAGACTTATATCACAACTCAAACAACCACAAATGCAATAAGAACCAAAAAGGGTTAGGTTGCGGAAGTTTTATGTGATGGTGCGGAAGTTATGGCGAAGGGCCTATGCAAAGATGTCAAAACTCGAAAATTTTGATGATGGAAAATTATGGTTTTAGTATTTTTGTGTGATGGAGGTTGTCAATAGCTACAAAACGAGCTAAAGAACGCGAAAATCGGACTTCGGATGAATTAGTTATGGCCAAAACTCCTTTTTCGGAAGTGGGCTGAAACTGGGGGGTGCGGGCACCCGGGTTGGGAGGGTGCATGTGCCCGGGGTGGTCAGGGATGTGGGCGGAAAAGTGGCCCGGGGGGTCCGGGTGCTCGGGGGTAAGGGGCGCAGGTGCCCGGGGTGGTAAGGGGTTTGGGCGATAGTTGCCCGGGGGTCCGGGTGCCCGGGGTGGTCAGAGACTTTGCACGGAAATGTCCCGAGGGTCCGGGTACCCGGGGTAAAGTGGTCCGGGTACCCGGGATAGGCCGAGAAGTTTCGATTTTGGGCGAAATTTTCAGATCTCGAGATAGGGTGGAAGAACTTGATCCCAAGCTCCAAATTGGATGAGTAAAAACAATTGGGGCTAGGGAACGCCAATGGAGGTAGATCCACTTGCCAAACACTAGATCCACTGATCAAATCAACAAAAACTCACATGTACCAACAAAATGCAAGAATTTTTTGGGGGGCTCTTTTTGTGGGGAATTTTTGAATTGAGACAAAAACACACAAAATTAGGCTAGATAACGATGGGGGAGACTCCAAATTCGTGATCAACGTGGCTGTAGATACCAAAATGTTGTAGGATGGAACCCGAAGTGGAGATCGTTCACGATTTGGAGGGCAAATCCCCAAGAACAAGAGGAACACAAAGGGGTAAACACAAGAGAACACTCAAGAACAAGTCCAATCACACATCCACTAGACTCAAATCCACACAAGATCCACAAAGGTACATAAACAACAAGAGGAACATGGGTACATGGTAAAGTTCATCCCAAATCCCAAATGGAGATGAGGTCTTGAATCCCTAAGGATTTTCTCCAATGGAGGCCTTGCACTCCAATGGAGTCTTCTCCCTCAAGAGGAAACCCACAAGGGGAGATACATGACCTAAGCTCTAATGTCTAGATCTATTCTTAGCTACCCATAGAAATGAGCTAGATGGGGAGTACTTATTGCCTAGGGACGAATTGGGGAAAAACGGGGGTACAAGGGTCAATTTGCCCATAGTGCACACAAGCACAACCGGCGGGGTCCGGGCACCCGGGGTAAAGTTGTCCGGGCACCCGGGGGTCGCTGGGATGAGGAGGCCGGGCACCCGGGGTAGCGCCAGGTGAGGGTGCGGGCACCGGGGGTTCGGGCACCCGGTGGTGAAAACCCGGGCACCCGGGGTGGTCAACGGCTGCACCCTTTGGTAGCCGGGGGTCCGGGCACCCGGGGCGTAGGAGGCCGGGCACCCGGGATGGTCCGAGGCCTCCGGCGCTTCGCGTCTTGGTGTCCCACTTCCTCCTCCTTCTCCCTTCTTGGATGGTGTAGATGTTCTCTTGCGCTTGAACTCCTCCTCATCATTGAAGAAGCTTCGGTAATACCTATGCATGCACACGAGAGGGATGTCAAGTAGTATACCATCCTCGAAGGGGTCAAGTGAACACATGTAAAGGAGATGGTTAACCTTTATGTATGTGAAGTAGATGTCGCACATGTCACTTGGCGAAGGGACTCTTGACATGGTGATGTCCGTAGGATGCTCCGCATCATAATGTTAGTACGTTACTAATTCATTAATTCATAATAAATACATTTTTGCGAAAATTCCACTATTATATGCTTATTCTCGCATATTATACACAATGTTTGTGTAAACTGTGTGCAAATTTGATCGGTATTTTATTTTGTTGTTTTCACTTTCTTTCTTATTAAAGACTAATGCAAATGCCACTAATTCATTGTTTCTTAGATTTCTTTTTCTTTTTGTGTGTGTAAGTATAAATGCAATTACTAAATAATATGTTTGTGAGTTTTAGTAAAATGTGAAAATTGCACTATTATATGCTTATTCTTTGCATATTTCAAAAAGCGTGATTTCAGTGTAAAGTTGTGTGCATATTTTTAATAGGTTTTCCTTTTCATTTTCTTTCTTCTTAAAGGGTTTCATTTTTCTTAGAGAACATTATTATTTTATTTTACTTTTCTTCGAAAGGGTAATAGCAATGCAATGAATTCATTCTTCCATATAGAACTTCCTTTTTTGATTTAGTTTTAGTTTATTTAATTTTTATTTTGTTTCAGTTTTCATTTCCTTTTTTTGTAAGGCTAATACTGATGTCACTACTCCATTACTTTTAAGAAATTTCTTTTGCGGAAATCTCACTAATAATACATTTTCGATACATATGTATGTATATATATTTTTATTGCACATTAGACACTTACCATTGCATGCAAATATATATGAGAGTGCTATTTACCGGTCACCTACAAAGGCTTGACCAACACTATACTTATATAATAGAGCAACATATAATTAACGTATGAAAAAAATAGGTTGGCTTGCAAGTACAGGACTGGAGCAGCCCATGCTCGAGCTTGCACACGTTGCGTGAGCTTGTACGGCGGTAGGCGCTGCAAATTGATTGACCAAAATTTGTATTCAATCGACTTGTAGGTAGCCACTCTCAAACTTATTCATTATTTTCATATACATGGCACATTTTTTGTCATAATTTTACCTAGAAACTCATGGGGTTTATCCTTTATACCACTGATTTTGCCTGGTTCAAAAAGCATAGCCATTTTGTCGGGGGTTGGGTGCGACATATGCCAAAGGATGGCTTATCATGGTGGGAGCGAGTAGAACGTCGCCGGTGCCCGGAAGTGGGATGAGGCGTAGACACGAACGCCGGCATAATTTACCCAGGTTTGGGGCTCTCCTAGGAGATAACACCCCTAATCCTGCTCTGCGGGGTCTCCGCATGATCACTAAGGCACTAGTGGGTATAATGATGCTCCTCGAGCTGTGTACTAGAGGTAGGAGAAAGCAGGGCTAGCTTCCCCTCTCTCTATGTGTGTGTCTAGGTCTAACAGGTTGGGAACCCTTTGCATGGGTGCCCTGGGGGTTTATATAGGCCTACCCCCAGGGGTACAATGGTAATCTGGCGGGTGTAGGACCCAGCTGTCAGCGTCTCTGGTCGCCGGCTTCTCCGCCGGCCGCTGGGGCCCGCCGCCTGGTGGGCCCTGCCGACTGGTCTGGTACAGAGCCGACAGGCCGCCTCCGCCGCTCAAGGGTCCGGCCGGCTGCTTTACTGTAGCCGTAATGCCAATGACACACGCTTGGTCGGGGAGGCGTGGCTACAATCCCGCCGTCTGGTGGGAGATCACTGTAGCCACACCGTGTCTCATCTGGTTAATGGTGCATGGACTCCGAGGAAGGAGTGGGCCGCCTGCTAGAGACCGGCCTCCCTTGGGTCCGACTGGTCAAGTTCTGCCGCCCTTCGGGCTCTCGTGCCTGGTAGGGCCCGCCGCCTGCAGGCTGTACCGACAGGCCGTCGTGGGAGCAGGGCTCCGCCTGACAGGGGTGACGTCAAGGGTGGCGTGGCAACAGTGCCGCATCGTGCGGAGATCTCCGCCTGTACGGGGCACAGTGGTCGCGCCGTGCCCTGAATATGGGGGTGATGGGCTACACTGTATCCACATCTTGTCTTGTCTTCTTAATGGGGGCGCAGACTTTGAGAGCGTCGTGGGCCGCCTGCTAGGAGCCGGCCTCTCTGGAGGCCGCCTGCTAGTAGTCGGCCAGTCTTGAGGCCGTCCTCTGGTGCTTGGCCGTCTTTTGGAAGCCGGCCGCTTGATCCAGCCGGCCACCAGAAGGTGGCACTTCATCCTTGATGCTTGAGGGGCGCAGCTGGCCCGATGTCTTGAAATGCTCAGGGACTCGGGTTAGGCTACCCGTGGCCCATTACTCCGACAGTAGTCCCCGAAGCTGGTGAGGCGTCGTGGCCGATAATTCCAGGTGCCTCAGCAGTTTCCTTCTCCGAGTTCTCTTGTTGAATGCTCCGTCCGTCTCCTGGCTTGCCGCCTACCGGGAGTCGGCCGTGGCCAAGCGGGCTCGCCTGATAATTTTGAAGCGCCAAAGCAGGAACCAGGTGGCGTGCTTGCTCGGGAGTAAGTCTTCGTTTTCTTTCTCTGCGGGGGCGCGCCAGCACACCCGCGGGCTGTAGCCCCCGAGATTCGGGCCGACTGATGAGCAGTCGGGCCGGATCTCCTCGGCAACTGCACTTCCTTTTTCATTGATTGTTAATAACTTCTTTCTCTGCGGGGGTGCGAGAGCGCACCCGCGGGCTGTAGCCCCCGAAATTCGGGCTGACTGCTGAGCAGTCGGGCCGGATCTCCCCGGCAACTGCACTTCTTCTTTGTTGATGGTTGATGTTTTTTCCTTTCTCTATTTTTGCACAGGCCAACGCTGCCTTGCAGCAGCAGCTGGGTGAAGCCAACACCGTGTTGCGCGCCAAGGAAGCAGAGTGCAACAAGCTGGCCCAGGAGCGTGACCAACTGGTCAAGCAACTGACGGAACAGGCGGAGCTTCTCCAGAAGGCCCGGAAGGAGGCGGAGGCGAAAGAGTCCAATCTTCTCGTCAAGTTCGAGACCGAATGCTCCACCTGGTCCGACAAGGAGGCGCTGCTGAAATCCGGCTTCGGCAGGATTGAAGACATAGTTGATGGTAAGCTTTCTTCTTTTTCTTTCTTTGAGCTGCCGGCTGCCGATCGAGCCGGCTTCTAGCTTGTGACTTCTGACTTATGATTTCTTTGCTTTCTGTCTGAGCAGACTTCTTTCCTGGCCACTCTAACGCCGCCAACCAGGCTATTGAGGCTTATCGTGAAGAACCGAGGGCGGAAGGCGTGCAGATCGCTGCCGACGCCCCCCGGACCCTTAGCGAACAGCTTCTCAGCATCCAGGCCCGCCTTCGGCCGGCTCATCGGATGCTGCGCCATCTTCAGCATGTCGGGGCCCAAGCGATCTCCGCCCTTTGGCCAGACATACCGGCTCCACGCACCCCCCAGTCGGACTGCCGACTGGCTGGAGGTGGCGGTCGACCGACTCGAGGCTTGGAAGGGTTCCTCGGCCCGAGCTGGAGCGTGTGGGGCCTTGGAGTTCGTCAAGGCATGGTATCATGGGCTAAATCTAGCCCAGTTGACCATGTTTTGGCAGGAGGCCCAGGAGGAGCTGGTGGCGGTGGAGCGCGATCTTGTCAGACGGGCGGCGGCGATTGCCAGTACACCAACACTAGCGTCTTTGTTCCCGAGTTGACCGAGACCGGTGCCGAGGCGCCCCCGGCGTGGTTCGGGCTGAACCCGGAGGACGACGAAGACTCAACTGAGATGGTCGACTCCAGCGACGAGGAAGAAGATGAGGAGGACGAGGAAGGCGAAGAAGGTGTGCCAGAGGTCGGAGCGGACGACCAGCCTCAGCTTGACCGTGCCTCAAACAACGAGCCGCGCTCGAGTGCACCGACTGCTGCTGGAGACAACCAAGCGGAGACTGACCAGCCGTCCAATCCACCAACCGGCACCACCGACTCCTCCAACCAGCCGGACCCTTCTGCTGATCCCTAGACCGCCGACTTATCTTTATTTTTCCTATTTTATCAGTCTCGACAAACTTTGTTAAATTTGCACAATTCCACCCGGGGGGTGTATTTCAAACTCTGTTGAATGCTGGCCAAGGGCCTTTTGACATGTAAATATTCTTCCACACAAGTTGTGTGTTTTTGCCGAGTTCTGACTTTTCTTGCTTTCTGCTCCTTGACTTTTTTCCTTTTGCCGCCCTCCCTTGGCTGCCGTCTTGCCAGCCAAACAGCCGCTCTGCAGACTGCAGCTGGGTCAAGTACTTAGCTACTTTAGGGAGAGCAAGTACTTAGCCGCCTAGAGCGCTAGCAAGTTAAGTAGAAGTTAGCCGGCCAGCGGCTCAGCAGCCGGTCGATGAGGCAAGAAGCCGGCCTGAACTATGTGCATGCTTTGGGTACTTAGCCATTTTTCATGTGGACACCCTTCTCTGCCTTTAACTCTTGCCCACCGGACAGTCGCTCTGTGAGCTGCGGCTTCTGGCAGGAGAAGGTTTAGGTGCCAACACACTACTTGTCCGACTGCAGGAAGCACCACATAGTACAAGGCGGCGAGCCGCCGAGCCGACTGGTCGAGCCAGGTGGCAGGCGGAATAACGAAATAACACATTCATAGGCATAATACTTATCATATAGATAAAAGAGGGTAGCCCCCGAGCTCTTCTCGGGGGACCCGGAGTCTTCATACTTAATACAAAAGGTAGCGTGGTACATACTGCATCAACTGTAAAATCTTCGAAGGAGGTTTGCATTCCACGACCACTCTGTCTCCTTGCCGGAGTCGTCTCTCTTGCATGCTCTGGGCTTCTGAGCATCGATCAGGTAGCAGGAGTCGTTCCCCAAAACTTTGCTGATGATGAAGGGGCCTTCACAAGGTGCCGAGAGCTTGTGCTGGCCGGCTGTTCACTGGATTAGCCAGAACACAAGGTCTCCCTCTTGGAAGGATCTTGGGTTGACCTTCCGATTGTAGTATCAATGTAGACTCTGTTGGTAGATGGTGGACCGGCTAAGTGCCAACAGCTAGCCCTCTTCCAGCAAATCGACGCCGTCTTCTCGTGCTTCTTTTGCCTCCTCGGTGTACATGGTGACTCGAGGGGAGTCGAATTCTATGTCCGTCAGGATGACGGCTTCGGCACCGTAGACGAGGAAGAAAGGTGTGAAGCCGGTTGACTTGTTTGGAGTTGTGCGCAGGCTCCAGAGGACGGCCGGCAGCTCATCGAGCCAACAACCAGCTGAACGTTCCAGAGGCTCGACCAGTCGGGGCTTGATGCCGGACAAAATGAGGCCGTTTGCTCGCTCCACTTGGCCGTTTGACTGTGGATGGGCAACGGATGCTAAGTCCAGTCGGATGCCCTGCGTCGCGCAGAAACGAGCCAAGGCGCCTTTGGCAAAGTTTGTGCCGTTGTTGGTGATGATGCTGTGTGGTATGCCATACCGAATGGTGATGTCTGTGATGAAAGTCATAGCAGTCGGACCATTCAACTTCTTGATTGGTTTTGCTTCTATCCACTTGGTGAACTTGTCCACGGCGACAAGTAGATGAGTCATGCCGCCGCGTGCTGTTTTGAATGGTCCCACCATGTCTAGCCCCCAGACGGCAAAGGGCCAGGCAATGGGGATGGTCTTGAGTGCAGAAGCCGACAAATGTGGCTTGGAGCAGAACTTCTGGCACCCCTTACATTTCTGGACCAGGTCTTTGGCGTCTTCTAGAGCAGTCGGCCAGAAAAAACCATGTTGGAAAGCTTTGGCAACAAGTGATCTTGAAGCCGTGTGGTGACTACACTCGCCTTGGTGGATATCTTTGAGGGTTGCTTGGCCTTTCTCTGGCTCCACGCAGCGCTGGTACATGCTAGTGACACTGCGCCTCACAAGTTCTCTGTTGACAATGGTGTATGCTGCTGCCCGACATTGCACTTGTCGGGCCGAGATCTCATAAGTTGGCAGCTCCTTGTTCACCAGAAAGTTGAGGATGGGCTGCGCCCATGAAGGTGCTGCCATTTCTTTGACTGCCAGGGCTGCTACATGTACGAGGGCGGTTGGGCCGGGAGGCGGCGGGTTGGAGTCGGCTGCCGCTTGTTGTGTCGATGAAGTCCCCGGGCCGACTGCTGCAGTCCCCGGGCCGGGTTCTGAAGTCCCCGGGTCGGGTGCGACTGCTGCAGCCCCCGAGCCTCCTGCCGAAGTCCCCGAGCCGACTGCTACAGTCCCCAAGTCAGAACTACTCCGGGAGTAGCCGACACAAAGATGGAATCTGATTCTAGTGACGGCTTAACAGATGGGTTGAGGAGGCGTTGTAGGGTGACACCGGCTGGTATTGCTTGCCGGGTGGAGCCGATCCATGCTAAAGCATCTGCTTGCTCGTTGTCATTTCGTGGCACATGGAGGAACTCGCACCCTTCAAAGTATCCACTGAGTTGCTGGACGAGGAAGCGGTAGCTTGCCATGTTTGCATCCTTGGCGTCCTAGTCGCCTGACGACTGCTGGACCACCAAGTCGGAGTCACCATAACACAAGATCCGGCGAATGCCTAGTTCCTTGGCAAGCCGGAGCCCGTGTATGAGTGCTTCGTATTCAGCTACGTTGTTGGAGGCGGCAAAATGAATTTGCAACACATATCTGAGTTTGTCGCCTTTGGGAGAGGTAAGGACGATGCCGGCTCCCAAACCGGTGCGCATCTTGGAACCATCAAAATGCATCCACCAATGGGTGGAGTCTGGTGCGGCGGCAGATACTGGGTCTTGGCCCAGTCGACGAGGAAGTCGGCCAGTGCTTGGGACTTGATGGCAGTGTGAGGCTGGTAGTAGATGGTGTAGGGGGAAAAATCTATGGCCCATTTGGCCACTCGGCCCGAAGCGTCTCAGCTTCCAATGATCTCGGCAAGTGGAGCAGTGCAGACAATAGTGATTGGGTGCTCTTGAAAGTACGGCCTCAGCTTCTTGGCGGTGAAATGCACGCCGTAGCACATCTTATGATAGTGGGGGTAGTTCTGCTTGGAGGCAGACAACACTTCACTTAGGTAATACGCCAGCCTCTGGACTGGCAGTGCTTTGCCGTCTTCTTTGTGCTCCACAACTATGACTGTGCTGACCTCCCGCCGGCTGGTGGCGGCGATGTAGAGAAGCATGGGTTCCTTAGCAGTCGGAGCCGCCAGAACAGGCGGAGTGGTCAACATCTTCTTGAGTTGGAGAAAAGCTTCGTCTGTCTTGTCATTCAACTCGAAAAAGTGGTCTTCTTCATGAGCTGGTACAGAGGAAGAGCCTTCTCGCCCAGCCGACTGATGAAATGGCTGATGGATGCCAAGCAGCCAGTGAATTTTTGCACATCCAGCAGTCGGGTGGGTACCTCCATCCTCTCGATGGCCTTGATCTTCATAGGGTTGCACTCTATGCCGCGCTCTAAGACCAGAAAGCCAAGAAGCTGGCCGGCTGGTACTCCGAAGATGCATTTCTGCGGGTTGAGCTTGTTTTGAAAGCGGTGCAAGTTTTCAAAGGTTTCCTTGAGGTCTTCAAGCAGAGTGCTACGCTTCTCCGTCTTCACTACAATGTCGTCCACATAGACGTGGGCGTTTCTGCCGAGTTGCTTGAGGAGACACTTCTGCATGCAACGCTGAAACGTGGCGCCAGCATTCCTCAAGGCGAACGTCATGGTCAGGTAGAAGAAGGCTCCGAATGGTGTGATGAAGGCGGTCTTCAGCCTGTCGGCCGAGTTTAGCTTGATCTGATGATACCCTGAGTATGCATCCAAAAAACTCAATAGGTCACGTCCGGCTGTGGAGTCTATCACTTGATCGATTCTTGGCAAAGCAAAGGGATCTTTGGGGCAAGCTTTGTTAAGGCTAGTATAATCAATAAACATGAGCCACTGCTTATTCTTCTTCTGCACAAGGACCGGGTTGGCTAACCACTCTGGGAAGAACACTTCCATAATGAAGCCGGCTGCGAGAAGCCGGGCTATCTCTTCTCCAACGACTCTTCTCTTCTCTTCTGATAGGCGGTGCAAGGGCTGCCTGACCGGCTTGGCATCAGGTCGGACATGTAGCTTGTGCTCGGCGAAATATGTCGGAACACCCGTCATGTCCTTAGGAGACCATGCAAAGATGTCCCGATTCTCACGGAGGAAATCGACGAGCTCACGTTCCTATTTGCTGTCAAGGTTTGCACCTATGACAGCGTGCCTCTCCGGGTGCTCCGGGTCCAAGGGTATCCTCTTCGTTTCTTTTGCCGGCTTGAACGAGCCCTCAGCTTCCGACTCCTTGGGGTTTGGCGACAGCTCCGGCTGCTTGCCTGCCATTGCCACAACCCGGTCAAGGAGCCGCTTCTCTGCTGCAATCACGAGGGACTCGGCTAGCCGGCTGATGTCTGCCGCACAAGCGGACGACTTCTTGTAGTCCCCGACTATGGTTAGGATTCCCTTGGTACTTGGCATCTTCATCTTCGGTAAGCATAGTGGGGGACCGCCATGAACTTGGCCAGAGCAGGCCGGCCAAGTAGCGCATGATAGGGGCTCTCAAGGTCCACCACCTCAAACCAAACTGGCTCTCGGCGGAAGTGATCTTTGTCTCCGAAGAGGACGTATATTTGGATCTTGCCGATTGGTGAGCAGGAAAGGCCAGGGACTATGCCATGGAATACAGTTCGACTGGGCTGAAGCTGCTTCTGCTTGATTCCCAACTTCTCCATAATGTCACGGTATAGGATGTTGATGCTGCTGCCGCCATCTATCAGAACTCGGGAGAAGCGAGCAGCCTGCCTCTCTGTTGCGAAGGTGGCATCCAAGACCAGGGCATAAGAACCAGGAGAGGGCATCACCTCCGGATGGTCAGCTCTCCTCCAACTGATAGACTTCTCAGACCAATGCATGAACTCGGGGGTATCTGATGCTACTGCATGTACTTCTTGTTGCCGCTGCCGTCTGCTGTGCTTATCGTCGGCCACGCTGGTGAACACGACATAAGCTCCATGCTCTTTAGGATATTCATCTTGTATTGCGCCGACTGGCCGAACCGCCAGCTGCTGGGGAGGAGGAGGCGGCGGACCGGCAGGCGGAGGAGGCAGGAGTCCATCGCCCTTGGCAATCCTGATGAGCCAGTGGCACTTCCGAGTGGTGTTGTTGGATGGCTTCGCGCTGCTGTGAAACTTGTAGGGTCCATCGAGAGTCTGCTCGTATGAGAAGGCAGGCAGCCAGTTGGGCTTGCCGCCCTTCTGACACTTGGGAGGAGGCTGCCCTTCCGGCTGCTGGTCTTCAACTGTCTCCACCTACCGGCTTGTAGAAGCCGGCTGCATGACCTTGCGCTTGTTGTCATTCTTCTGTTGACGCCGGCTGGTGTCTCCAGCCGGAGTCCAGGAGCTTGAGGAGCCACTTTGCCAGATGTGTCGACTTGAATCTCCGTCTTCATGGAGGAGTCGGCCATGGCGTACTTGTCTGCTATGATCAGCAGTTCGTCGAGGGTCACCGGCTCGTCGTAGAGAAGCCGGTGCTTGAAGAGGGTGCCTTCTCGGCACCCGGCGGTGCAGTACTCGATGGCCTGCACTCGTGCACGCCCTCGCAAGAGTTGCGCAGCTCGGCCCAGCGCGTGAGGTAGTCGCGAGTCGACTCATTGGGGCCTTGAACGCACAAGGAGAGCTGGCGAGGCTTGTGCGGCCGCTTGTACGTGCTGGTGAAGTTGTGAACGAAGGCTTTAGTGAAATCAACCCAGCTGTTGATGCTGTGGGGCTTCAGACTGTTCACCCATGCCCGGGTTGTGCCCTGGAGCATGAGTGGAACGTACGTCACAGCAACTCGCTTGTTGCCTTTTGCTATACTGACGGCCGTGGAGTAGTCGACCAGCCAGTCTTCTGGCTTCACGGAGCCGGTGTACTTGGGTGTATCTCTTGGGAGCATGAACCCTTTGGGGAAAGGCTCATCTCGGATGCGAGGCGCGCCTAATGCGTCTTCTTCTTCTAGCGCCAGGGATCGGTTGAGACGGTCGATCCGGTGGCGGGCATCGTTCTCTCCGACTCCTTCTCGGCGGCCAAGGTGGTCGCCGAATGTCGGGTGGTGAACAGGCGGCGAGGAAGCGCACCTCTCCCTGCAGGGAGGAGGGGGAGGCAGACAGTCGCCCCGTCGTTCCACTGCTCTTGGGCGCCCATCTTGGTCACGCTCGATGGTGATGTGAGTCCGGCTGCGGCTGGCAGCCGGCTCCTTGTCTCTTCTATCATGGACGCCACCAGTCGGCGTCCGGGACGTTGCGCCTTGATCTCGGCGAGGAGGCTGGTTCTCGGTTTGCAGGCCGGGCTCCACCACTCGGCGGCCGGCTTCTTGCTGCACAGCAGCCGCATCAAGGAGCTGTTGCACGCGCCCCATCATGTAGCGACGCTCGTCGCCCTCCAAGTGCTACAGTTCTTCTGGCGCCGCCTTGGCGGCTCGTATGTTCTCCTGAGGCGTGGCTAGGTCGGGCGGTCGGCCCCCAGCATGCTGGCGATGGCGGCTCCGCGCTGCCGGACCGCTGATACGTCCATTTTGCATCATACTTTCATATCGATATTTATTGCATTATGGGCTGTTATTACACATTATGTCACAATACTTACGCCTATTCTCACTTATTTTACAAAGTTTACATGAAGAGGGAGAATGCCGACAGCTGGAATTCTGGGCTGGAAAGAGACCTATTATGCGCAACTCCAAAAGTCCTCAAACTTCACGGAAGCAGTTTTTGGAATTAATAAAAAAATACTGACCGAAGAAAGTACCCGAGGGGGGCCATACCCTGGCCACGAGGGTGGGGGGCGCGCCCCCTGCCTCGTGGGCCCCCTGGCAGGCCTCCGGTGCCCATCTTTGGCTATATGGTGTCTTCTACCCTGGAAAAAATCATAAGCAACCTTGCGGGACGAAACACCGCCGCCACGAAAACCTTTGCGGAACCAATCTAGGGCTCCGACAGAGCTGTTCTGCCAGGGAAACTTCCCTCCGGGAGGGGGAAATCATCACCAACGATTCTCTCATCGGGAGGGGGTCAATCTTCATCAACATCTTCACCAGCACCATCTCCTCTAAAACCCTAGTTCATCTCTTTATCCAATCTTTGTCCCAAAGCTTCAGATTGGTACTTGTGGGTTACTAGTAGTGTTGATTACTCCTTGTAGTTGATGCTAGTTGGTTTATTTGGTGGAAGATCATATGTTCAGATCCTTTATGCATATTAATACCCCTCTGATTATGAACATGAATATGATTTGTGAGTAGTTACGTTTGTTCCTGAGGACATGGGAGAAGTCTTGCTATAAGTAGTCATGTGAATTTGGTATTCGTTCGATATTTTGATGAGATGTATGTTGTCTTTCCTCTAGTGGTGTTATGTGAACGTCGACTACATGACACTTCACCATTGTTTGGGCCTAGAGGAAGGCATTGGGAAGTAATAAGTAGATGATGGGTTGCTAGAGTGACAGAAGCTTAAACCCTAGTTTATGCGTTGCTTCGTAAGGGGCTGATTTGGATCCATATGTTTCATGCTATGGTTAGGTTTACCTTAATACTCCTTTTGTAGTTGTGGATGCTTGCAATAGGGGTTAATCATAAGTGGGATGCTTGTCCAAGGAAGGGCAGCAACCCAAGCACCGGTCCACCCACATACCAAATTATCAAAGTAACGAACGCGAATCATATGAGCGTGATGAAAACTAGCTTGACGATAATTCCCATGTGTCCTCGGGAGCGTTTTCCTTTATATAAGAGTTTGTCCAGGCTTGTCCTTTGCTACAAAAAGGATTGGGACATCTTGCTGCATCTTATTTACTTTCATTACTTGTTACCCGTTACAAATTACCTTATCACAAAACTATCTGTTACCGATAATTTCAGTGCTTGTAGAGAATACCTTACTGAAAACCGCTTCTCATTTCCTTCTGCTCCTCGTTGGGTTCGACATTCTTACTTATCAAAAGGACTATGATAGATCCCCTATACTTGTGGGTCATCAAGACTCTTTTCTGGCGCCGTTGCAGGGGAGTGAAGCGCCTTTGGTAGGTGGAATTTGGTAAGGAAAAATTTATATAGTGTGCTGAAATTTACTGTCACTTGTTACTATGGAACATAATCCTTTGAGGGGTTTGTTCGGGGTATCTTCACCCCATCCAGTAGAGCAAAGAGTTGCTCCTCAACCCACTGAATCTACTGAAAATGTTTACTTTGAAATTCCTTCGGGTATGGTAGAGAAACTGCTAGCTAATCCTTTTACGGGAGATGGAACATTGCATCCCGATTTACACCTAATCTATGTGGATGAAGTTTGTGGATTATTTAAGCTTGCAGGTATGCCCGAGGATGTTATCAAGAAGAAGTTCTTCCCTTTATCTTTTAAGGGAGAGGCATTGACATGGTCTAGGCTATGTGATGATATGGGATCATGGAACTACAACCGATTGAAATTGGAATTTCATCAAAAGTTTTATCCTATGCATCTTGTTCATCGTGATCGTAATTATATATATATAAGTTTTGGCCTCGCGAAGGAAAAAGCATCGCTTAAGCTTGGGGGAGGCTTAAGTCAATGTTATATTCATGCCCCAATCATGAGCTCTCAAGATAAATGATTATTCAAAAAATTTATGCTCGGCTTTCTCTCAATAATCGCTCCATGCTCCATACTTCTTGTACTGGCTCTTTTATGATGACGACTATTGAATTCAAATGGGATTTATTGGAAAGAATTAAACGTAACTCTGACGATTGGGACCTCGACGAAGGTAAGGAGTCAGGTATAACACCTAAGTTTGATTGTGTTAAATCTTTTATGGATACCGATGCTTTTCGTGAATTTAGCACTAAATATGGACTTGACTCTGAGATAGTAGCTTCTTTTTGTGAATCATTTGCTACTCATGTTGATCTCCCTAAGGAGAAGTGGTTTAAATATAATCCTCCCATCGAAGTAAAAGTAGTTGCACCTATTAAAGTTGAAGAAAATACTATCACTTATAATGATCTTATTGTTCCTACTGCTTACATTGACAAACCACCTTTCCCTGTTAGAATAAAGGATCATGCTAAAGCTTCAACTGTAGTCAACAAAAGTAATATTAAGACACCCAAAACCCCTGAACAAATTAAAATTGAACCTAATATTGCTATGGTTAAAGATCTCTTGGCTGATAATATTGATGGGCATGTTATTTATTTCTGTGAGGAAACTGCTAGAATTGCTAAACCTGATGCTAAAGATAAACATAGACCTGTTGTAGGCATGCCTGTTATTTCTGTTAAAATAGGAGATCATTGTTATCATGGCTTATGTGATATGGATGCTAGTGCTAGTGTAATACCTCATTCTTTATACGAAGAAATTATGCATGATATTGCGCCCGCTGAGTTAGAAGGTATTGATGTTACAATTAATCTTGCCAATAGAGATACTATATCACCGATTGGGATTGATATTGCGCCCGCTGAGTTAGAAGGTATCGATGCTGAAGTCTTGTGTGGGAAGGTTAAATATCCTGCTGATTTTCTTGTTCTTGGTTCCCCACAAGATAGCTTTTGTCCCATTATATTTGATAGACCCTTCTTGAACACTGTTAATGCTAGGATAGACTACGAAAACGATGTTGTTACTATTGGTTTAGGGGATATGACTCATGAGTTTAATTTTGCAAAATTTCGTAGACAACCGCGTGATGAGGAATTTCCTAGTAAGGATGAAATTATTGGTCTTGCTTCTATTGTCGTGCCTCCTAATGATCCTTTAGAACAATATTTGCTTGACCATGAAAATGATATGTTCATGAATGAAAGAAGGGAAATAGATGAAGTATTCTTTAAGCAGGGACCTATTCTGAAACACAACTTGCTTGTTGAAATCCTAGGGGATCCTCCTCCACCCAAGGGTGATCCCGTGTTTGAGCTTAAACCATTACCTGATACTCTTAAATATGCTTATCTTGATGAAAAGAAGATATATCATGTTGTTATTAGTGCTAACCTTTCAGAGAATGAGGAAGAGAAATTATTGAAAACTCTGAAGAAGCACCGTGCTGCTATTGGATATACTCTTGATGATCTTAAGGGCATTAGTCCCACTCTATGTCAACACAAAATAAATTTAGAGAAAGACGCCAAACCAGTTATTGATCACCAACAACGGCTAAATCCTAAGATGAAAGAAGTGGTAAGAAAGGAAATATTAAAGCTCCTTGAGGCAGGTATAATTTATCCCGTTGCTAATAGTCAGTGGGTAAGTCCTGTACATTGTGTCCCTAAGAAGGGAGGTATTGCTGTCGTTCCTAATGATAAAGATGAATTGATCCCGCAAAGAATTATTACAGGTTATAGGATGGTAATTGATTTCCGCAAATTAAATAAAGCTACTAAAAAATATCATTACCCCTTGCCTTTTATTGATCAAATGCTAGAAAGATTATCCAAACATACACATTTTTGCTTTCTAGATGGTTACTTTGGTTTCTCTCAAATACCTGTGTCAGCTGAGGATCAAGAAAAGACCACTTTACTTTCCCTTTCGGTACTTTTGCTTATAGACGTATGCCTTTTGGTTTATGTAATGCACCTGCTACCTTTCAAAGATGCATAATGGCTATATTCTCTGACTTTTGTGAAAAGATTTGTGAGGTTTTCATGGATGATTTCTCCGTTTATGGATCCTCTTTTGATGATTGCTTGAGCAACCTTGATCGAGTTTTGCAGAGATGTGAAGAAACTAATCTTGTCTTGAATTGAGAGAAATGCCACTTTATGGTTAATGAAGGCATTGTCTTGGGGCATAAATTTCTGAAAGAGGTATTGAAGTTGATAAAGCTAAAGTTGATGCTATTGAAAAGATGTCATGTCCTAAGGACATCAAAGGTACAAGAAGTTTTCTTGGTCATGCCGGTTTTTATAGGAGGTTCATTAAGGACTTCTCAAAAAATTCTCGGCCTCTGACTAATCTATTACAAAAAGATATACCTTTCGACTTTGCTGATGATCGTGTAGAAGCATTTGAAATACTTAAGAAAGCTTTGATTTCTGCACCTATCATTCAGCCACCTGATTGGAATTTACCCTTCGAAATTATGTGTGATGCTAGCGATTATGCTGTAGGTGGTGTTCTAGGACAAAGAGTTGATAAGAAGCTAAATGTTATCCAATATGCTAGTAAAACTCTAGATGGTGCCCAGAGAAATTATGCTACTACTGAAAAAGAATTTTTAGCATTTGCTTGTGATAAGTTCAGACCTTATATTGTTGATTCTAAAGTAACTATTCACACTGATCATGCTGCTATTAAATATCTTATGGAAAAGAAAGATGCTAAACCTAGACTAATTAGATGGGTTCTCCTACTACAAGAATTTGATTTGCATATTATTGATAGAAAGGGAGCTGAGAACCCCGTTGCAGACAACTTGTCTAGGTTAGAGAATGTTCTTGATGACCCACTACCTATTGATGTTAGCTTTCCTGATGAACAATTAGCTGTCATAAATGCTTGTCGTACTGCTCTGTGGTATGCTGATTATGCTAATTACATTGTTGCTAAATTTATACCACCTAGTTTCACATATCAGCAAAAGAAAAAGTTTTTTATGATTTAAGACATTAGTTCTGGGATGACCCACACCTTTATAAAGAAGGAGTAGATGGTGTTATTAGACGTTGTATACCGGAGCATGAACAGGAACAGATCCTATGCAAGTGTCACTCCGAAGCTTATGGAGGACACCACGCCGGAGATAGAACTGCACATTAGGTATTGCAATCCGGTTTTTATTGGCCTAATCTCTTCAAAGATGCCCGTAAGTTTGTCTTATCTTGTGATGAATGTCAAAGAATTGGTAATATTAGTAGACATCAGGAAATGCCCATGAATTATTCACTTGTTATTGAACCATTTGATGTTTGGGGCTTTGATTATATGGGACCGTTTCCTTCCTCTAATAGGTATACACATATTTTAGTTGTTGTTGATTACGTTACTAAGTGGGTAGAAGCTATTCCAACTAGTAGTGTTGATCATAACACCTCTATTAAGATGCTTAAAGAAGTTATTTTTCTGAGGTTTGGAGTCCCTAGATATTTGATGACTGATGGTGGTTCACATTTTATTCATGGTGCCTTTCGTAAAATGCTTGCTATGTATGATGTTAATCATAGAATTGCATCTCCATATCACCCACAATCTAGTGGCCAAGTAGAATTGAGTAATAGAGAGCTCAAATTAATTTTGCAAAAGACTGTTAATAGATCTAGAAAGAATTGGTCCAAGAAACTTGATGATGCATTATGGGCCTATAGAACTGCATATAAAAATCCTATGGGTATTGATAACCCACAATTATAGGGGATCGCAACAGCTTTCGAGGGTAGAGTATTCAACCCAAATTTATTGATTCGACACAAGGGGAGCCAAAGAGTATTCTTGAGTATTAGCAGTTGAGTTGTCAATTCAACCACACCTGGATAACTTAGTATCTGCAGCAAAGTGTTTGGTAGCAAAAGTGGTATGATAATAAAGGTAACGGTAGCAAAAGTAAAGATAAATGTTTTTGGGTTTTGTAGTAGTTGTAACAGAGTAACGGAAAAGTAAATAAGCGAAGAACAATATGTGAAAAGCTCGTAGGCAATGGATCAGTGATGGATAATTATGCCGGATGCGATTCCTCATGCAATAGTTATAACATAGGGTGATATAGAACTAGCTCCAATTCATCAATGTAATGTAGGCATGTATTCCGTAAATAGTCATACGTGCTTATGGAAAAGAACTTGTATGACGTCTTTTGTCCTACCCTCCCGTTGAAGCGGGGTCCTAGCGGAAACTAAGGGATATTAAGGCCTCCTTTCAATAGAGAACCGGACCAAAGCATTAACACATAGTGAATACATGAACTCCTCAAACTACGGTCATCACCGAGAAGTATCCCGATTATTGTCGCTTCGGGGTTGTCGGATCATAACACATAATAGGTGACTATAGACTTGCAAGATATGATCAAGAACACACATATATTCATGAAAACATAATAGGTTCAGATCTGAAATCATGGCACTCGGGCCCTAGTGACAAGCATTAAGCATAGCAAAGTCATAGCAACGTCAATCTCAGAACATAGTGGATACTAGGGATCAAACCCTAACAAAACTAACTTGATTACATGGTAAATCTCATCCAACGCATCACCGTACAGCAAGCCTACGATGGAATTACTCACGCACGGCGGTGAGCATCATGAAATTGGTGATGGGGGATGGTTGCTGATGACGACGGCGACGAATCCCCCTCTCATGAGCCCCGAACGGACTCCAGGTCAGCCCTCCCGAGAGATATTAGGGCTTGGCGGCGGCTCCATATCGTAAAACGCGGTGATTTCTTCTCTCTGATTTTTTTTCTCCCCGAAAGCCAATATATAGAGTTGGAGTTTCAGGTCATTCCGAGAACTTTTGTTTTCTGCACATAAAACAACATCATGGCAATTCTGCTGAAAACAGCGTCAGTCCGGGTTAGTTCCATTCAAATCATACAAGTTAGAGTCCAAAACAAGTTAGAGTCCAAATCATGCATGGGAGTCGAAGACATTAGATGAAGATCACATCCTGTACGCAGCAATGGATGCCTACCTTTTTAAATATCTACATGGGTTGGATGAAGAAGCAGAGCCCAGTGTCCGGTTCAAGCAAAGAAGCATCGGCGAAGAGGAAGAGGAAGAGGGACGAGGACGAAGTCGAGGACGTGGACTCGGACTCTGAGTAGGTGGCAGTGCCGTCGCTCATGCTGGTTCTACTGCAGTGTCAAGCGGACTAGTTGCTTAGTTTATTTTCAAGGGTGTGTTGTCTTTGAGGCCCCAGCAGAACTATGTTTATGTTCTTTCTCATTATTTGAACTCTTTAGTACGAGAGTAGTACTAGTACTATGTCTTACTACTGTTCTTCTTGCAGTTGGTACTACTGCTCGTATCTTCGTGTTCCTACTGTACTTAATACGTTCGTACTAGTAGTATAATTTGGGCCAGTCGATTTGTGAAAGAAGTTCGGCGGAGCGAAGGAAGAAGACGACAGAAGAGGTGGAAGAAGCCCTTCTAGCCATCCATGTTGCATCAAACGGCTCACATGAGTCAACTGACCGAAATTGCTCCTTCAGATTGCAGGATCCACATGGCATTCAAGGTCTCGAAGGTAGATTCCGTGTCTGCACCCGGTTTGCGGGCTCGACGCGCGCGCGACCGGCTTCCGCCGCGACAGCCACCATGCGCGCCTCCTCCGCGCGGGCGGAGACGACAATGACACGCTAGTCCTCCTCGCCAGCGTGCTGGAGCACGCGCTCGTCCTCCTCTTCATACGCTGCATGCATAGACGCGGCTCCACAAGATGCTCACGTGCTTGGCAGCGTGGCGGCATGGCGAGGAGGGACTACAGACGACGTGAGCAGGCGAGCCTTCAGCTTCATGGCACAGGGATGGCGGTGACACGGCGGTGATGGGCGAGAAATTGTTGGCCGGAGCAGGCGGGCGCCGGCATGCGCAACGGCGGCGGCATATTGATGAGTGCGCGTATGGGAGCTTACTTTAGTTTTATATAAGGTTGGTCAAACTTAAAAGAAAGGGTCTGCCTATGTCACATCTAGATGTGAGATACCTCACCCTTAAAATCCATGGGAGACTTTAAAAAAATCATGGGTGAGTGAGTGGAAGACTTTAAAAAAAATCAAGGGTGAGTGAGTTAGATGTGAGATAATATTTCACATCTAGATGTGAAATAGCAAACCCTTAAAAGAAAACCGTACTAGTACACGTAAACATTAGACTTAGGCAGCGCTTTTATTAAAAAAAATAAGTTAGTACCACAGCCACGATCTGTAATCATGTGCAAGCGCGTGAACAATGTCCATGGTCGATCGATCGAGCAGTGCGTCACCGTGTCGCGCTCAAGGACATCCACCGAACCTTTTGTGTGTGTGAAAACAATCCTCCAATATTACTCAAGTTTTTTCCTGGGAAAGTTCTTGACGCTACAATATTTCCATATATTTGAATTTAGCTCCAGTTTGTGTTTATTTGGATTTGGACGTTTTAGGTGCGCCCTAGTTTTTTTAATACTTATTTTGTGTGTGTGACTGAGAGAGAACGTGTGTATGTGTCCATATGTGTGTTGTGGCAGAAGGGCAATGTGGAGATGGTGTGCGTGTGATACAGACATAGAGAGGTGTGAATGTGCAAATGATCATGCATGAGTGAGACATAGACAGATGCCGATACGTTGTGTATACATGAGAGAACGGTCTTCTAGTTTACTTGTGTGTGTGTGTGTGTGTGTGAGAGAGAGAGAGAGAGAGAGAGAGAGAGACAGATAGGAGCATCCGTAACACAACAACCATCTCTCTCGATTCGTCCGTCCCTCGCACGATCGCATGCAACACATGCATCAATGCGCACATTTTGACACCCTCACTCGGGCCCTGCCCACCTCAAGGCCCGCACAATCTCTTCGTGAATACCCATTTCTCTCCTTAGGTTTGTTTTCGCTCAATATCTCGACACACACACCTTGCACACACACACACACACACACACACAGCACAACACACACGCACACTCCCCGAGCACACAATTCATCCCCATCCAAGGTTATCTGGCGCCACTCGCTTGTGCTTCTTTGCACCCCAACATGCACAACACCTCAATCTTCAAAGAGGGCATTGAGCAGATCGAAGACGGCGACCACACCGCGCTAGAGAATGTGGGGTCATTTGGAAGCAGGGTGATGTGACGACGGCTGACTGACTCCTCCCCCCACCCTCTCTTTCTCTTGCACAAAATTACCAATCCCTCTCTCCCCCGCACAAAATTGTCAATCCCTCAACCCATGAGATCCTTCCCCTCTCGTCCATGTTTTTCTAGCTCTCTCATCAAACATGTTGTCTCTTCTCCTTCCACGTATACAGAATCCGGATGCACACGCATCTCACGTATATTACATGTCTCCATCTTTCTCACAGACCTAACTTCTTCTCTCTCTCTCTCTCTCTCTCTCTCTCTCTCTCTCTCTCTCTCTCTCGTTGTCTCGTTAGGTTTGTCTCCTACTCTCTCGTCCACATACATACAATCTTTCCCGCCCTATCTGCTCCATCTTCAAAAGCTCTCTTTGCACGTTTCATTCACACAATGGGATATGTCAAAATGTTGCTTCTATAATGGCTGATGTAGAGTTTTGGTTGTTTTTGTTGCATCCTACAAAGTAATAACTATGAAACGCATTTAGATTCTCATTTGACTGGGATTATGTGAGTTTGAGCATGTTGTGAAGTACTATAGACCTTGTATACATCTTGGGATTCGACAATGATTGGAACTATTGAATTGTATAGACCATTACATTCGAAGTCAATAGCCTAATATATTTATTTCACAATTTCAACAAATGATTAGTTCACTACAAACTAAGAAAACAAATGTGTACTCCCTCCGTTTTTTATTTAAGTCCGCGTATTAGCATTGGTCAAAGTCAAGTTTTGTAAACTCTCAGAAAGCTTATAAAAAAAAGGGAAAACTTTGTTTTTGCCACTCTAGTTTTTGCCCACTTTGCTTATGCCACTCTAGAATTTGACATTTCACTTTTGCCACTCTTAGCTTTTGCCAATATATCACTTTTTCCCTTCCGTGGCAAAAACAAAATTTTCCAAGTGGCAATTGTGATACATGTCAAATGCTAAGAGTGGCAAAAGTGAAATGAAAAATTATCGTTTTTGCCACGGAATGGCATTTGTGATGTATTATCAAAAGCTAACAGTGGCAAAAGTGAGATGTCAAATTCTAGAGTGGCATAAGAAAAGTTGGCAAATCTAGAGTGGCAAAAACAAAGTTTTCCCTATCAAAAAATATTAACATATAAAATAACAAATAAATACCATTAGATTCATTATTGAATGTACTTCCACATCATACATATTTGTTATGGTAAATGTTTATATTTTTATATAAACTTGGTCAAACTTTAGGAAGTTTGACTTCGGTCAAACCTAATATGCAGAGTTCACTACTACTACTTGCTAGTTGCTTAGCCAAATCACTCAACACGCCACACGGGGAGTCCAGTGTCACAAAATTTTGAGGTCGGCGGGAAAATCTCCCGCGACCCTGATTCGAGCAGTGGGAAGTTACCATCATAGCCTTCGGAACAGGCCTATGCACGATGCTTGGTAGGGGGCTGTTTTCGTAACTTCAGGTTCACCCTACCCAGCCAACCCCACCCCGGCACCCAGAGTAGTACACCTGAATACTCCCCATTTTCTATCCCCACCGCAAAATAGACTTCTCCACGGCACCGCAGCCTTCGTGCTCCTCCCTTTACATCGGGCGCACTCGTCCATCAAACGCATTCTGCCTCATTGACGACCTCGTACGCCGCACTGGAGCCGATCCACCGTCGTCGTCGTAGACGGAGCCTCTTCCCCGGCATCGTCTTCCACGGTCTCGGATCTGCTTCCCGGAAGCCGACACCAAGTGCAGAAGTACCACCGTCGTGGACAATGAACTGACCCCCGTTGCCGACCATGACTCACAGAGGCTGCCGCGACCATCGTTCTCCTCCTCGATTGGTAATGTGTGTATTGAATCACTTAGCAGTACATGTGCAGTTACAATTTTGTTCATACCTACCCTTCAATTTTCCAGGGTGCTATTGTTCCCGTAAAAGTAATTTGTAATAGCCTCCATTGTCCAACAGAATATCAGCTGGTAATTGTGTGTCGCCTCAGATCGCTTGTGCTTGGTAGGTTTTTCATCCGCAACCTGTAGTGTGGCAAATGATGGAAAGGTTTTTAGAAGTAGCAAGATGCCCATGCGTTGCACGCATCAAGATGCATTTGTATGAGTAGTTTATCTTGTGGGAGAAAAGGATGAACGAGGGAAGGCCTAATTTGCAAATCTGGAGATGGGTATGGGTATCTTTCTGCAAAATTCCCATTTGTTTCCTTCCTATCTGTCAGATATAAATCGGACGGCCTATATTGCAAGAAAAAAAGTATAGAGAAAAAAAGTAGACAGTAAAGGAAGTAGAGATAAATATTAAATATTAAATATAAAATAAATATAACCGTAGAGAAGAGAGTAGAGATAGCAGAGACGTTGGGAAAGGATCGCGCGCGCGCGAGAAAAAGCGGCCGGGCGTGCACTAGTTTTGGCGCTCGGCGTCCGGCGCGCTTTATAAAATCCAATGCCCTCCCACCGCTCTGTGCCTTGCCACCGCTCTGTGCCTCGCCACCGCTCTCTCCCCGCTCTTTTTCGCCTCACCGCCGCCGCGCCACCATGCCGCCGCGTCGCCAGGAAACTTGGGGATACCACGGCGTCCGTTGATACGTCTCCAACGTATCTATAATTTTTTATTGCTCCATGCTACTTTATCTATTGTTTTGGACTATAATGGGCTTTATTTTCCACTTTTATATTACTTTTGGTACTAACCTATTAACCGGAGGCCCGCCCGTAATTGCTGTTTTTGCCTTTTTCAAGATTTCAAGAAGCAGAATATCAAACGGAGTCCAAACGGAATGAAACCTTCGAAACGTGATTTTCTCACCGAGCGTGATCCAGAGACTTGGACCCACGCTAAGGAACCAGAGAGGCGGTCACGAGGTGGGGCGCCCCTAGGGCGCCCCCGCCTCGTGGGCCCTCAAGCTCCACCGACGTACTCCTTCCTCCTATATATACCTATGTACCCCCAAACGATCAGAACAGGAGCCAAAAACCTAATTCCACCGCCGCAACTTCCTTTATCCACGAGATTGCATCTTGGGGCCTGTTCTGGAGCTCCGCCGGAGGGGGCATCCACCACGGAAGGCTTCTACATTAACACCATAGCCTCTCCGATGAAGTGTGAGTAGTTTACTTCAGACCTTCGGGTCCATAGCTAGTAGCTAGATGGCTTCTTCTCTCTTTTTGGATCTCAATACAATGTTCTCCCCCTCTCTCGTGGAGATCTATTTGATGTAATCTCTTTTTGCGGTGTGTTTGTTGAGACCGATGAATTGTGGGTTTATGATCCAGCTTATCTATGAATAATATTTGAATCTTCTCTGAATTCTTTTATGTATGATTGAGTTATCTTTGCAAGTCTCTTCGAATTATCCGTTTGATTTCGCCAACTAGATTGGTAGTTCTTGCAATGGGAGAAGTGCATGGCATTGGGTTCAATCTTGCGGTGTCCTTACCCAGTGACAGAAAGGGTTGCAAGGCACGTATTGTATTGTTGCCATCGAGGATAACAAGATGGGGTATTTATCATATTGCATGAATTTCTTCCTCTACATCATGTCATCTTGCTTAAGGCGTTACTCTGTTTTTAACTTAATACTCTAGATGCATGCTGGATAGCGGTCGATGAGTGGAGTAATAGTAGTAGATGCAGAATCGTTTCGGTCTACTTGTCTGAGATGTGATGCCTATATACATGATCATACCTAGATATACTCATAACTATGCTCAATTCTGTCAATTGCTCAACAGTAAATTGTTCACCCACCATAGAATACTTATGCTCTTGAGAGAATCCACTAGTGAAACCTATGGCCTCCGGGTCTATTCTCAGCATATCAATCTCCATCACTTTTATACTTGCTTTGTTTTTACTTTGCCTTTTACATTTCACTTTGCATCTTTATACCAAAAATACCAAAAATATTATCTCTATCAGATCTCACTCTCGTAAGTGAAGGATTGACAACCCCTAATCGTGTTGGTTACGAGTAGCTATCATTTGTGCAGGTACGAGGGACTTGTGCGTGGCCTCCTACTGGATTGATACCTTGGTTCTCAAAAACTGAGGGAAATACTTACACTACTGTGCTGCACCATCCTCTCCTCTTCGGGGAAAACCAACATAAGCTCAAGGCGTAGCAAGAAGGATTTCGGCGTCGTTGCCGGGAGTCTATAAAACTCAACATACCAAGTACCCATCACAATCCCTAT